>CAUYON010054844.1:0-60041 GCA_963573935.1 Arctocebus calabarensis
ATATCTGTTTCTAACAGCTAAGAAAATGGAGACTTGGCTAGGTGTGGTGGCTGATGAGTCTAAGGTGGGTCGATTGTCTGAGCTCATGAGTTCAAGACCATCCTGTGCAAGAACAAGATCTGGTCAATTTAAAAAAAAAAAAAAAAAAAGGGCTCGGCGCCTGTGGCTCAATGGGCTAAGGCGCCAGCCATGTACACCTGAGCTTGTGGGTTTGAATCCAGCCCAGGCCTGCCAAACAACAATGGTGGCTGCAACCAAAAAATGGCCAGGGGTTATGGCGGACACCTATAGTCCCAGCTACTTGGGAGGCAGAGGTAGGAGACTTACTTGAGCCCAGGAATTGGAGGTTGCTGTGAGCTATGATGCTACAGCACTCTATCCAGGGTGACAGCTTGAGGCTCTGTTTAAGAAAAAAGAAGGTCAGTGAAAATAGTACCTGGGTGCTATACAGGGTGGCCATAAAGTTCGTGTGCAATTTTTAACGACTATTTTGAATTGTAGACAAACTTTATGGCCACACTATATAAGGAGTCCTATAGGTCCTAGGTATGGAAGGATTTGGTAAGCATTACAAAAGGCCATTCTGAGAGGTAGAAAGTACAGATTCTAGGTGTGTGAGTGGGGGAGTATGTAGCTGCCATTAATCCAGGATCCCTCAAATCCTTAGGGATCTCTACAGGAGCTGGCCATACATCTGCTAAGAAGGGAGCCCAGTCCTTATTTAATGCTGCTCGAGGCAAGAAGCATCCAGCATCAACCCATAGCAGTGATGAGGAAGAAGAGGAGGAAGACTCTGAAGAGGATGGTGTGGTGAAAGAGGGGGCCCTCTGGGGCTCTGAGGACAGTGACACGGATATGGTAGATGACTATGGAGCTGACTCTGACTCCCAAAATGAGGATGAAGCTGAAGAGGTGAGATTCACCACTGTAGATATTCAGAAAGGGATCCAGATTCTTAAGACTATCCCTGGATGCCAAGGATAAGTCTACTAGAGGAAAGGGGTTTTTTAGTGCTCCAGATTCAAAGTGCAGTTAAAGATTTATTTACTAAGGTGCAAGAAGTTATTTATTATACAATTAGTATGTGAATATATTGCTTGAAAAATTTAAATAACAGAGAATCGTAGAGAATAAAAAGAGAAAGTCCCCATTTGCTCCCCTTTTCCACAACCCCTCTTCTGTCTACAGAGTTAATTACCAGGTTTGCAGGCAGCATGTGAGTCATACTGTCAAAAACTCTAGAAACTGGGCAGCTCCTGTGGCTCAGCGAGCAGGGCGCTGGCCCCATATACCAAAGGTGGCGGGTTCAAGCCCGGCCTCAGCCGAACTGCAAAACAAAAAAATAGCCGGGTGCTGTGGCGGGCACCTGTAGTCCCAGCTACTAGGGAGGCTGAGGCAAGAGAATCGCTTAAGCTCAAGAGCTGGAGGTTGCTGTGAGCAGTGTGACGCCACGGCACTCTACCCAGGGCGACAAAGTGAGACTCTGTCTCTACAAAAAAAAAAAAAAAACTCTAGAAACTTTCAAAGTATCCAGTATGCTTAAGTAAATTATGTTTGATGCATATGATGAGTTAACATTTGCATTATGACTATGAAAATGCTTGTCTGTGAATTTCTTTTTTTTTGCAGTTTTTGGCCAGGGCTGGGTTTGAACCTGCCACCTCCGGTATATGGGGTTGGCACCCTACTCCTTTGAGCCACAGGTGCCACCCGTGGTCCGTGAATTTTAAAAAGCAAGTACAGGCCGTGCTTGTAGCTCAGTGGGTAGGGCGCTTGCCACATACTCTGAGACTGCGGGTTCAAACCTAACCCTGGCGAGCTAAAAACAACAATGACAACTGCAGCAACAATAACAAAATAAAAACTGGGCATTGTGGTGGGCGCCTGTAGTCCCAGATGTTCGGGAGGCTGAGGCAAGAGAATCGCTTAAGCCCAAGAGTTGGAGGTTGCTGTGAGCTGTGATGCCACGGCACTCTACCCAGGGAGACAGTTTGAGACTCTCTCAAAAAGAAAAAAAAGCAAGTACAAAGTTGAAGATGGGGTTTAGGCCTATAACCCTAGATATTTAGTAAAGTGAAGCAGAAGGCTCTCTTGAGCTCAAGAGTTCAAGGTTACACTGAACTGACTGTGGACTGCACTCCAGTCTCTGCAACAGAGTGAGACCCAGAGGTAGAGATGGGGGAGAGTTGAAAATATTAATACATTGTAATTTGAGCTATGTGAAAAATACAGAGTAAATGTACTGAGTATTAATTTCTCACTTAGTTTCAACAGTGATCAACATTGTGCTGATCTTACGTTCATTTCTTCAGCTTCTTTTTGTTACATTTGTATTTAGCAAAAAAATTAAGAGCGATAGAAGGTAGTAATTTGTGGGGTGTTAGAAGGTCAGGTTTGCCTTACCAGCCCCTTGTCTTTCTCTGCAGTTGCTGCCCATTGAAAGAGCTGCTCAGAAGCAGAAGGCCCAGGAAGCTGGGTGAGTTTGAGAAACTGCTAAGATAGAAAATAGGCAGCAATTGGGATGGAGGAAGCTGTGAGGAAGGAGGAGGTGTCTGTTTTGTTCTGTGAATTGTTCCTGGACCTGTTTGTAGGGTCCAGTGGAGTGAAGAGACAGAGGAGGAAGAAGAAGGATCATCTGAGTCAGGCAGCACAAAGGAGGAGGAGACAGATGGGGGCCTGCAGATCAATGTGGATGATGAGGAGCCATCTGTGCTGCCCCCTGCTGGGGAGATGGAGCATGATATCCTTCTAGGCAGAGTGAGGAGGAAGAGGAAGGTGCTTGGGAGAGGGCTTTCCAGGCACTTTGAAACAGTTCCTTAGCAGTCCCACATGCCCAGGCTCCAGACCTGCAACAAGTTCACAAGCGGATCCAGGATATAGTGGGAGTTCTGCGTGATTTTGGGACCCAGCGGGAGGAAGGTCGGTCTCGTTCTGAATATCTCAGTCGGCTGAAGAAAGATCTCGCAACTTATTACTCTTATGGAGACTTCCTGCTTGGCAAGCTCATGGACCTCTTCCCTTTATCTGAGGTAGTGGATCACCAACCTAATGGCCTCTTCTGTGTTTTTTTCTTTTTCTTTTTTTTAATCTTTTAAATTATATATTCAGATAACTCATCAATAGTCAGAGCTATAAAGTATTCAGGCATTTATTTCACAATCTTGTGGAACAGATAGCAAATGCTCTTTAGTTTTCACTAGCAGAAAATGTATGTGGGTTTTTAACTGTATTCTGTGTTTTTTTCCTCACTTCCTTACCATGTGTAAAGATGTTCAGTCCCCTTACTCTCCTCATGGGACCGAAGTACTTACCTAACCTGACTTATTCCCTGCTATCTTGCCTCTTTGCAGCTGGTGGAGTTTTTAGAAGCTAATGAGGTACCTCGGCCAATCACCCTCCGAACCAATACCTTGAAAACCCGACGTCGAGACCTTGCTCAGGTAAGAGGTAGCCTTCAAGGTTCGCTTATCTTAGGGAAGTATCAACGTTTTCTAACTCCAAGTATTTCCCTTCCCACCGGGACTGGGTGAGGTCTTAGGGTAAGCATGATCCCAGGAGGCAAAGCTAGAGAGGCCTAGGCAAGCTGAGGGCCTAGGACCTCTTTGGAATGAGAAACTCACCCTTCCAATCTTTGTCCCTTATGTCTGGGGTGAGACAGCTACATCAAGATAAACGTGCTGCCTCCCAAGGAATTAGACACAGATGATTGAGAAGTTGGAAAAACTGATTCTTGACTCTAGAAAAAGACACATGCACAATCAATATTTTATACTTGTTTCCAAGGGTTCTGTTTTCAAGTCAGTGGTATGATTCTCTCCTGGTAGGAAGACAACCCAATAGTTACCTTTACTATGCTGTAACCAATATCATTAAATTTTAGTATGGCAAGGGGCCTGCTTCTTGGAAAATTGGAAGCTGAGGATAAAAAAAAGGATACAGTGGGATGGGACAGGAGGATAAAAACGGCTTGGTGAGTCTGTGGTGACTGTGTTCTGAATAAGCACTCTAGGAGTCTTGGCGCCTTGGGCCTGCTCGTGCTGGTATGAACATGCTTTTGTGTCTTCATCTGTTTGGGGGTAGTTTCTGAGGTTACTTTTGTTTTGGTGGGGTTTTTTGTTTTTGTTTTGAGACAGTCTCTTTTTAGAGACAAGGTCTTGATCTGTTACTCAGATTGGAGTGCAGTGTTACAGCTAGTGTAACATCTAAACTCTAGGCTCAAACAATCCTCCCAAGTAACTGGGGCCACAGATGTGGCCACCACACCTGGATCATTTTTCTATTTTTTGTGGACATATCTCACTGTGTTGCCCAGGTTAGTCTCAAACTCCTGGCTTTAAGCAATCTTACTACCTTGGCCTGCCTCTGAGGTTTTTAAAATCTTTATTCTTCTTCAGGCACTGATCAATCGTGGAGTTAACTTGGATCCTCTGGGCAAGTGGTCAAAGACTGGTTTAGTGATATATGATTCTTCAGTGCCCATTGGTAAGTCTTCCCTGCCCTATAGCTCTTCTGCTCCTTTTTTTGTCCCAGCATGTCACAGAGTAGTACCTCTCCATAGGTGCTACCCCTGAGTACCTGGCTGGGCACTACATGCTGCAGGGAGCCTCCAGCATGTTGCCAGTCATGGCCCTGGCACCCCAAGAACATGAGCGGATACTGGACATGTGTTGTGCCCCAGGAGGAAAGACCAGCTATATAGGTATGAGAAGGGCAGGCAGAGGTGTCATTATTTGGCTCTCTGCTTTTTAAAGTATACTCGGTTGGGATTGGTGACTCCATAGTGTACGTGGAACACAGTATATAGGCAGCTAGCAGAGTGGTGAGGACACAGTTTCTGGAGTCAGCCTTGGTTGAGGACCTGGTGTGCCACTTCCCACTGACCTTGGGCAAGCTTCTAATTGTCTTTCATTATCTCTAAAATAGGATAGTCATCATGCTTGGCCTTTATATTATGCTTAGGCTGGGAGAGATGAGATAATGCATTTAGACTGTGGCACAGTGTTCAGCACATTTTGAACAACTGTAACTATTTCTTGAGCTGATGGCACTTAAAAGAAGTAACTTAGTCTGTAGGACCAGAAGGACATTAAGTGAAAATGGAAAAACCACACTGGTAAGCTTCTGATCATGGGCCCAGTGCACACCAGGCAGAGGGGAATGGGGAGTGAAGTTTGCCTTGAAGTAAAGACTTATAGATTCCTGGGCTGGAGGGTAGAAAGTGTGGAGGCAAAAGAGCCGGCTGGTCAGCACTGTGGCCTGCCCCCTTTTAGCCCAGCTGATGAAGAACACAGGTGTGATCCTTGCCAATGATGCCAATGCTGAGCGTCTCAAGAGTGTTGTGGGCAACTTGCACCGCCTGGGAGTCACCAACACCATTATCAGCCACTACGATGGACGCCAGTTTCCTAAGGTGGGACTGCTCTTCTGGGTGTCTCTCTTGAAGCTTTTTCCAGTTTATATTTTCCTTTTCTGACACCAGAGTGTTTAGACTTGCCCATAGGAAACAAACACTACACAGATTGCAGAAGACATTTGATTAACCTATTTTTCTTCCTCAGGTGGTGGGGGGCTTTGACCGAGTGCTATTGGATGCGCCCTGCAGTGGCACTGGGGTCATCTCCAAGGACCCATCTGTGAAGACTAATAAGGTGAGGGGTCAAGTAGTGGGACCAACTGAGAGACATTGGTGGCTGGGTCTTGTAGAGCTGGAAAGCGAGATGGAGGAGCACTCTGAGCAGTTAGTAGCCCTCTTTTTTTTTTGAGACAGTCTTAAGCTGCCACCATGGGTAGAGTGCTGTGGCGTCATAGCTAACAGCAACCTCCAACTCTTAGACTCAAGCAGTTCTCTTGCCTCAGTTTTTCTGTTTTTAGTAGAGACAGGGTCTCGCTGTTGCTCAGGCTGGTCTCAAACTCGTGAGTTCAAGCAATCCACTTGCCTTACTCAGCCTCCTAGAGTGCTATGATTACAGGCTTGAGCCATTGCACCTGGCTTTCTTACATTTTTCTCCCAACACTACTGGGTCTCTCTTTTGAACAGGATGAGAAAGACATCTTGCGCTGTGCTCACCTTCAGAAGGAGTTGCTCTTGAGTGCTATTGACTCTGTCAATGCCACCTCCAAGACAGGAGGCTACCTTGTCTACTGCACCTGTTCTATCATGGTGAGATCTCTGCCATGGCAGGGCAAGAGACACAGGGCGGGGATACTGTTTGCCCCTTAGAGTTCCTTTCACCTCCACCTCTTCTTTTTCCTCCCTTCTGTTTTGTCTTCCACACATCCAGGTAGAAGAGAATGAATGGGTGGTAGACTATGCCCTGAAAAAGAGGAATGTGCGGCTGGTTCCCACAGGTCTAGACTTTGGTCAAGAAGGTTTTACCCGCTTTCGAGAAAGACGCTTCCACCCCTCTCTTCGTTCTACTCGACGCTTCTACCCTCATACCCACAATATGGATGGCTTCTTTATTGCCAAGTTCAAGAAATTCTCCAATTTTATACCCCAGCCCCAAACAGGTGAGTGACTTCTCTTTCCAATTTCATTACCACCTTTGCTCTTTCTACCTTTCGGGAGGCTAGACAGGGTGTGACTTCAGGGAAAGTAAAGAGTCATGCTTCCATCAGCAGCCTTTGTATGCTTGGATGAGAGAGCCCTTTCGTCCCAGCTAGAGTTATTCTTGAAGGCTGGACTTTATTTATTTATTTGAGACAGAGTCTCACTATGCTGCCCTCGGTAGAGTGTCATGGTGTTACAGCTCACAGCAACCTCAAACTCTTGGGCTCAAGTGATTCTCTTGCCTCAACCTCCTAAGTAGCTGGGACTACAGGCGCCCGCCACAATGCCTAGCTGTTTTTTTAAATAATTTTTTTTTTTTTGCAATTTTTGACTAGGGCTGGGTTTGAACATGCCCAGCTATTTTTTTAGAGATGAGTGCTCGCTGTGGCTCAGGCTGGTCTTGAACCTGTGAGCTCAGGCAATCCACCTGCCTTGGCCTCTCAGAGTGCTGGGATTACAGGCCTGAGCTACTGTGCCCAGCCCATATTTAAATGTGGTTAAAGTGTTCATAAAGGTCAGGTGTGGTGGCTCACGCTTGTCATCCCAGCACTTTGGGAGTCTGAAGCGGGAGGAATACTTTAGGCCAGGAATTTGAGACCAGCCTGGGCAACATGATGAGACCTTATATCTACAGAAAAATTTTTTAAAAAGCAAAATATTCATAAAGATGAGGGCCTTTTATTCTGCCAAGTGGTTGCAGCTATTCAGCACTAAATGCATTCCAACTGTAGGTTGTGGTTTCTTTTTCCTTTTGGCTCAGGGTGGACTTATTAATAGTAAAACTCTGCTGTTGCAGCACTCTTAGCATTGGTTGGAACAGAGCTCCAAAGACCTATCAGTAGGTCACTGAGCCTCTCACACTAACTGCAGATTATTTTCTGAGCCCTCTTGAGGAGTCTGGCCTGGGAAGGGTGGAGCTTTTAGAAACAAGCTTAAGAGCTCTGTATTCTAGATTTAATTGGAAAAAGGAGAAAAGAGCTGCTCAGAATACAAACTGATTTAAGTTAGTTTTTCTTTTTAAATGATGCCCTTAAAAAAGGTACATGTGAATGATAATATAGAACAAAAACTATAAGAAGAGCAAAATTTGCCGTAACTTAAAGAAGAACATATTTAATAACGTCAGTCCTCATTGATGTCTTATTAGGTTGTTGTGGATGTAGCTTCTAATTTTTCTGCATTTCTTCAACATCCACAGGAAGGAGGGGGGAGGCAGGGAAAAATTAAAGCCTAGTGCTTCACATTTGCTCAGGAGACCCTGAAATTCACCTGCTCGTTAGAGTGTCTTGTTACCTATTGTCCTCAAGGGTGCACAGCTTCCTGTAAAAAAGGTTTTGGCTCAAGGAGTGGCAGTGATCTCTTTATGCATGGTTTAAATAGGATTGAGTAAAGGGCAGGTGATATTAAGTAATAGGAATCTAGGTAATCTGCTTTTAGGCATTGTCCTAATTATGCGGAACTCTTGGCCATGAGATGGCAATTCCCGTAGTCTAATAACCTCTATTATCTCTTCCACTAATGATCGGTGATGAAGGCCATTTCCTTAAACCATTGGTTTGATTTTAACCCTAGGAAATTCTGAAACAGCCAGTATTACAAACCTAGACTTGCCTGATCTGAAGGGTCCGGTCACCTCCAACAATGAGCACAACCAGCCAGTGAAGGCTAAAGGGTCTGCAAAGGCAAAGCAACAGTTGCAGAAACAGCAGCATCCCCAGAAGGCCTTCAAGAAGCTGAATGGCATCTCCAAAGGGGCAGACTCAGAATTGTCTACTGTACCTGCTATCATAAAGGCCCAAGCTTCTTCTAAGCTCCGGGTTAGCAGTCAGCCAGCTGAAAAAGCTGAAGTGATCAGGGAACCAAAGGTGACTGTGAAGCTAAAGCAACAATCACCTCAGTTGCAGTCCTCTAAGAAAGTTGCATTTCAGAATGTCCCTCCCAAGAGCATGGACACAGAAATGTCTACTGTGCTATCCCTGTCCAAGACCCAGGCCACCCCCAAGCCTAAGGATCATCATCAGCCCCTTGGGAAAGCCAAAAGGCCTGAGAGGGTAAAGCAGCAGTTGTTAGAGCACCCTGTCAAGAAGGCTGCCTTTCAGAGACAGAATGGCACCCCCGAAGAACCTCAGATTTCTGTGGTGTCTCCCCTGAGTTCCAACAGGCCCCCACCAGCAAAAAGGAGGAAATCTCAGTTCAAGGACAATAGCCAGCAACTGCTATCTCAGATGGATAGTTGAAAGCTAGACTAAGGTGGCTTACTGCTATTGTCCCTGCGTTGGAACGCTTACCTCTGTGAGGATGGCTTCCTCACTGTGCAAACACATGAAATGCAATAATGTGTTTTACAACCTCTGGCTACTGAGTGTTTTTTTGAGGGATCTGGATACTTTCTTTGCTGCTTAAAGGGCAGCAGTGGGATGGTGGGACTGGCATCCTCTGAAAAGGGAGGAGCGGTTGGATACAACTAATAAAGTTTTAAGGCTCCTGTGATTCTGTGGTTTCTCCAGGAGAGGAGAGTTATGGTGTCAGAGCTAGGGAGTTTGGACTCTGGGGAGAGGAAGGGTGTAGGGAAGATTGGCTTCCTGCCACCAGAACTAGTGGATGCTGAAGGTCCTGAGTTTTACCCCCACCTTAGTTAGATTCCAGGCAGTCTCCCGAGGGGAGGGCTCCCTTCGGCCACCTTCACCCGGAAAGGTCCGGGACCCCGCCTCCACGGGAGCTTATAATTGGCTTCCTCTTGGCCCGCCCCGCCTCTTCCCCCTGCGTGTTTGCGAAGCCGTTTGATTGGCCTGCCGTGGCCCGCCGGCGCCTCATTGGCTCTGCTAGCTCGTCCTCTCATCCGTGCTCCTACACCGGTTTTCATCTCCCAGCAGAAGGCGCAGCCATGAATCCGTTATTTGGCCCCAATCTCTTCCTTCTGCAGCAGGAGCAGCAGGGCCTGGCCGGCCCGCTGGGGGACTCCTTGGGAAGCGACCATTTCGCTGGAGGAGGGGACCTGCCCCCGGCCCCGCTCGCCCCGGCCGGCCCCGCTGTCTACTCGCCGCCGGGTCCGGGCTCGGCCCCGCCTGCCGCCATGGCACTCCGCAACGACCTGGGCTCCAACATCAACGTGCTCAAGACTCTGAACCTCCGGTTCCGCTGCTTCCTGGCTAAGGTGCACGAGTTGGAGCGTCGGAACCGGCTGCTGGAGAAGCAGCTGCAGCAGGCGCTGGAGGAGGGTAAGCAGGGCCGGCGGGGCCTGGCTCGCCGTGACCAGGCAGTGCAGACCGGCTTCGTCAGCCCCATCCGGCCCCTGGGGCTGCCCCTGGGCGCCCGGCCGGCCGCCGTCTGCACCCCGTCGGCGCGTGTACTGGGCTCGCCCGCGCGCTCGCCGGCCGGCCCCCTCGCGGCCTCCGCGGACTGCCACTCGCCGTCCACCTCCGCCTCCGCTTCTACCTCCACTTCTACCGCCTACTCCTCATCCGCCCGCTTCATGCCCGGCACCATCTGGTCCTTCTCGCACGCACGCCGGCTCGGGCCGGGACTGGAGCCCACTCTGGTGCAAGGGCCTGGCTTGTCGTGGGTGCACCCCGACGGGGTCGGCGTCCAGATTGACACCATCACCCCCGAGATCCGTGCTCTCTACAACGTGCTGGCCAAAGTGAAGCGGGAGCGGGACGAATACAAGCGGAGGTAGGGACCGGGAAGGTGGGGGACAGGACTGTTTGTGTCTAGAGCCAGCAGTCGGTGTGGATTCTGAGAAATTGGGAGAGAATGGAATAAGTAAATTCTTGCTGTGTAGGGAGGAGCTTGGAAGGAATTGGATACAGGAAATGCAGAATTCCAACTTATGACAGGAGCGCTAGTAGGAGCAAAACACTGAAAACACTGGGGAATTCATACTTTTCTTCTGGCTTGTCTCTGACTCACAGTCTGGGCTGCAGGGTTTGGACAGCTGTGTTAACTGTGGGGTTTTGTGAGGCCTGAAAGCGACTCAGGACTGAAAGGTATGCATCTGGGGTGCACTGTTCTTAGCTTTTGGGGAAGTTTTGGGATAAAAGCTTCACGCATTGATGGAAAGTAGGAGACTAATGGTTTGGCTTAAATTTTTAGAGAACCTAAGTGAAGTTGGAAGAGGGTGGTGAGGGAGAAGGGGCTGCACCCTGTGATGGATGTTCCTGCCACCGCCCAGGGTTTCCCAAAGGAACATCAATGGAAACCAGGTACCTGGTCTGGTTCTATACGATGAGATTTCAAGTTATTGCTTGGAGTAGGTCAAAAAATTGGAAAAGAAAGAGCAAAGAGAATTCCCTAGTGGAAGGGCACAGGGCAGGTCCAGGTTGTTGGTATAGGGCCGATAGGGGAAAGAGCTGAAGGGAAAGGAAACATGAACAGAGGAAGCAAAGGGACCAAGTAGGGAAAAGTTGGGCATACAGACACACCCTGTGGCTGTAAGTGGCTTGGGGCTGCCCAAGGTGTTCTGCAAATAAAGATTTGGCTTTCTGTGAGGAACCTGGACCCAAAGGGTGTTGGGAAGGGACGTGATATTCTACATTAAGTGGATTCCTAAGATGATTGGTAACGAGGCAGATAGGACAAGAGCATGAGCAGAGGCAGTGCCTTGCAGACTCTATGACAGATGCTGTAGTTGAGCTGGCAGGGGTGATAGTAAGAAGGAGCCTTTCCTTTGGAGGCCTCCAGTTTTAGCCCAGCTATTATGACCCCTTGTGGGCAGGCCTGGGAACTATCTTTGTAGCCCCACCTCATAGGGATTTGTGTCTGTTTAGTAGTGTGTAAGGATTGGTGGAATATTCCAGATTACTGCTGGGTTTGGGGACAACCTTCAGCATTCTGTAACCTACTTGAGTCCACCAGATCACAGATGAATAGGTTTTCTCAGGTTGAGTTCTATCCGCATGCTGGCTTCCTTAGTTGTGGTTCATGTTACATGTCCTTGATGGTTTCACTGGTTCTAAAATCTTCATGCAGATGTCACCGGGAACCAGCTTGCTCTGCCCTGAAGGAGTTAATGCAGTCAGCAGTGGAACAGGGACAGTTCTGGAACACATCCACAACCACAGGAACATTTGCTGTTCTCAGTGGCGTTTTCTTTTTCTTTTTTTTTTTTAACTGAAACAGTGTTTGTCCTTGGTCCAGCTGTCCAAGGCAGCAAAGAGTTATTCCTTGGGGATTGATTAGCTCATCACTGTGCAGCACAAACGTTGCTGTATAGAGGGCCAGAGGGTCAGTAGCTAGACTTGTATGGTACTTGACCCTGGCAGTTCCTCTTCTTCCATCCATGAGATACCCTCTTGCTCTTTTTATAGCAACACTGTAACTCATCTTTAGTTTGGAAGGCATAGAGATGGCTGGAGCACTAAACTGGGAAGTAGTAGAGGCCTTCTGGGTTCAAAATTCAGATCCTCTGTCTTCCTGAGTCTCAGTTTTTTCCAATATAGAAATGTTCTGTGATTTCCCTCTTCAACTCAAGGATGCAGTTTATTTGGAAGAGAGATTTTTTGTCAATGCAGAATACATGAAAATTGTTCCAATTCGGCCCACATTAAGGGAACCTTGTGAGACCAGATTGGAGCGGAGGCCAAAATGAACCTGTTTATGTGAAAGTCTTGCAGAAGAGCAAATAGAATTATAGTTAGCTTCCAGATGATTCATTTTCATATTTTTTATTTGGTAGGGGTTCATCAATCTTAATCTTTTGCTAACTGCCTTACTTAAGTTTCCACCTGAGTGTGTTGAGTTCACTGTCAAATGGTATTTGCTGCCTTCCCTGATGCATCTTGCCTAAGATTACTATGCCCTAGTCAGTCTTGCTCTACTCCAGGGGCACGAGGGTACCATATCCTGTGCCTTTATGCTGTAGATGAAGAAACCAAGGACCAGAAAAGATAAGGATCTTACTTAAGAAAACACACAAACTGGCTTGGTGCCTGTGGCTCAATGGGCTTAGGCGCCAGCCACGTACACCTAAGCTGGCGGGTTCAAATCCAGCCCGGGCCTGCCAAACAACAATGACGGCTGCAACCAAAAAAAAATGGCCGGGCGTTGTGGTGGGCGCCTATAGTCCCAGCTACTTGGGAGGCAGAGGCAGGAGACTCACTTGAGCCCAGGAATTGGAAGTTGCCGTGAGCTATGATGCCATGGCACTCTGTCCAGGGTGACAGCTTGAGGCTCTGTTTAAAAAAAAAAAAAAAAAAAGAGAACACACAAACTGATGCTCCTAGGACCCTCACTATCTTGGACAGTGACTGAGAATGCCCAAGTAGAAAGGGAGGGTGGGGAAGTGGGGAGGCAGAAAGGCTCCAGGCTGTAGGGAGCCGGCAGGGTGGTGGCCAGAGTGGCTGCCTCCTCCCCCACTGCACACAGGGAAGGTGGCCAGGGTGATGTGAGGAGTTATTATTAGGACTGCTGCAGTGCGGCTGTGGGCAGGAAACATGGGAGAGCAAGGAGACTGGGCTGGAGAAAGCGAGATAGGAAGGGAGGTGGAGGCCCAGGGAGGAAAGGACTTACTTGTGGCTATAGGAGCTGATCTCTCTCTCATTTTAATTTTCTTGCTTTCTTCGTTGCCACTTCCTAACCACATTTCTTATATTAAAGTTTCTGTCTTGGTGCAGTTCCCCTCCTTTCTCAGACTGAAAGAAGCCTTTCCAGAATGTGGCAAGACGTAATGAGCTTACATGAATAGGGCCTGAGAAGTACTGCTATGCCAACCAACCTATGGGCTGGGAGACACCAGGGCCACATACTGAACAGTGGGGGCCTCCACCCCTCGTCCATCTCTGGGGTGGCATAGAATATGTACCACTCATCGTGGTCAATGGGATGTGACAAAACTAGCCCTAGGATACATGCTGATAAAACTAGCCCTAGGATACATGCCCTAGGACCTTGTCCTGTGGCCGGAAATGTCTTGTAGACCATTGTGATCTTCGCCTCTAAATTCTGGATCCTGGGAAGTACTGCTTCTGGTTCTCATCTGCCACACTAATGAGGCCCCTTTGCATGCCCTACGTCCCCCTTCCCTCTGGGTTTGGGTGCTTAGTAACCCTAGGCTCTGGGTGTCCATTGCTTTAATGCTTCTGGGGGGACTTTTGGCCTCAGGGCCACCCCTGTTACCTCTCTATGGCTCATTTAGAGGGGCTCTGGGTGCAAAGTTTCTAGAGCCTTTGGGAGAAGGACTTCAAGTATCTCCTACCAGGCTCTTGACCAAGTCTGTTGATGCGGTATGTGTCCTGCAGATGCTTTTACAGGGTTAAATGGTACCACAAGAGGCAGGGCAGCAGGCTAGACGAGCTCTGTTCTGGTGCGGGCAGGAGGCGGGAGACCGGATCTGTGCGACTGAAGGTGGGAGACTGGGCTGGGTGAACCTGGTGGTCTGGTGGGGGCAGCAGGTGGGCAGTGAGGCCAGCCAGACAGCTGGTCGAGCTGGGGCCTGAGCAGGGCTGGGCACTGTGGAGGACCAGAGCAGGCAGTTGCTCTTGCAGAGAGTTTTTGGTGCGTGGCCCGGAGGTTCCAGGAAGGCAGCTGGTGAACTCAGCTGGCCAGGAAGTGTGGTGCTGCCAACAGCTGCAGCTGGCCCTCGGCTGCCCACCACACATGCCTGTGCACTGCTCCTCCCCATCTAGGGAACCAGACCTAGGGGCTGAGGACTGAGCTAGAGAGGGGGCAGGGGGTCATGGGGGCAGGGAAGGGCTTTGTTCCCATGTTCTCTCCACCCTTCCCTATGTCTGTTAGGTGGGAAGAGGAATACACGGTTCGGATACAGCTGCAAGAGCGTGTAAATGAGCTCCAGGAGGTGAGGGTGGCCGCCCGCTTGCTCCCTGTGTTTCTCTTGGTGTCCCCCACTTTGTCCCATGGCCCTGGTACCATCTCCCTGTCTCTTCTGTTGTCTTTACTTTCTTCCTACATTGGCAGTGCCATTAATGTCAGGGTTTTCTCCTGACCATAGGAAGCCCAAGAGGCTGATGCCTGTCAAGAGGAGCTGGCAATGAAGGTGGAGCAGTTGAAGGCAGAGCTGGTGGTCTTCAAGGGGCTCATGAGCAACGTGAGTGTGGCACTCAGCCTTCCCCTCCACGCTCCCTGCATGCAGTTCACCCCTGAGGAAGGATGAGCAGGCCCTGCTGGTTCTGGCCTGTTGATGCCCTGTCCACTGCCCTCCTTTTCTGCTGTCCTTCGTTTTTCCCTATTACTTCTAATTCCAGAGAAAGGGAGGGAATGAAAGTCTCAGTGTTGCATCACAGAGGTTTGCAGCCTCTGTCATCATGAGGGGTTGTTGGGCGTTGAGTAAGAGCACAGCTTCTGGACCCCAGCCGCAGCTCTGCAGCTTGTGCAGCCCGTGGCCTCGGGTGACTCCCCTACCTCCGAACCCTCATCTGCTGGTGTTGCCTCAACTGCAGAGTGGGGAAAAGAAAGGCACATAAAGACTCAAGTCTGTAATCCCAGCACTCTGGGAGGTAAGGCAGGAGATCCCTTGAGCTTGGAAATTTGAGATCAGCCTGAGCAAAAGCAAGACCTCTACTAAAAATAGAAAAATTTTATTTATTTAATTTATTTTTTTAAGAATCTCATTCTTGGGCAGTGCCTGTGGCTCATCGAGTAGGGCACCAGCCCCATATACCGAAAGGGGCGGGTTCAAACCCGGCCTCAGACAAACTGCAAAAACAGAAAAATAGCCGGGCATTGTGACAGGCCCCTGTGGTCCCAGCTACTCAGAAGGCTGAGGCAAGGGAATCGCCTGAGCCCAGGAGTTGGAGGTTGCTGTGAGCTGTGTGACACCATGGCACTCTACTGAAGGCAATAAAATGAGACTGTCTCTACCAAAAAAAAAAAAATCTCATTCTTTTGCTTTGGGTAGAGTGCCTTGATGTCATCATAGCTCACACCAACCTCAAACTCTTGGGCTCAAGCGCTCCTCTTGCTTCAGCTCCTGAGTAGCTGGAACTACATAGTACTTGGCTAGTTTTTCTATTTTTAGTAGAGACAGGTCTCAACTCTTGCTGAGGCTGGTCTTGAGCTCAAGCGATCCACCCACCTAGGCCTCCCAGAGTCTTAGGGTTACAGGCATGAGCAACTGCTCTTAGCCCCTAAAAATAGAAAAATTAACCAGGTGTTGTAGGTATTTATAGTCCCAGCTACTTGGGAGGCAGAGGCAGGAGGGTCACTTGAACCCAAGAGTTTGAGGTTGCTATGAGCTAGGCTGATGTCATGGTACTTCAGGCTGGGCAACAGAGTGACATTTGGTCTCAAAAAAAACAAATACGTACTTTACAGAATTACTGTGAAGATTATATTGCACTTAAGACAGTGCCTGGCATGTAGTGCTATCTAAGTCATTGTTAGCTGTGAACTACACTCATAATTCCTCTCTGGGAATAAGTTCTAGGAGGGTATGGGATGCTTATGGTTAGAGGGAGCTCCTGCATGACCCAGGCACTGAGCCACACTCCAGGGCCAGGGAACCAGTGGCCCGAGCAGCCCAATGTACAGTGTTTGAGCAAAGCGCTGTTGGGAGACCATCCACGGAGAGGCACATTCTGCTCAGGGCACAAAGACTTTATGGAGGAGGTGCCTGTGATGTGACAGTATCGTGCCATTAGGCCTTTTCTGGAGTCCTGGGCACTGCCTCATTGTTCCCCATGTTCCTTGGACAGAATCTGTCAGAGCTGGACACCAAGATCCAGGAAAAGGCCATGAAGGTAGATATGGACATCTGCCGCCGCATCGATATCACCGCCAAACTATGTGACCTGGCCCAGCAGCGTAACTGTGAGGATATGATCCAGATGTTCCAGGTGAGGACAGGGCTGCCCTCAGCTCTCAGTGAGCGGTGGGGTGGGGAACAGGCGAGGAAGCTTCCATCTCAGCTGAAACAGAGCACAGGTCCACCCTCAGCGTGGGGTCCTTTTCCTGGCTCCTGGGGCCCTTGGTGGGACTAGGCTGGGGGGCCAGAAAGAGCCTCAGAAGAGAAGTTTTGGAAGCTGTCTCTAACACCATCTCTCCTCCCTCTCTCTCCTGTTTCCTCTCCTCTCTCTTGCTTTCATCTTCTGTCTTGCTTTCTCCACAGAAGAAGCTGGTTAGTTTGATCTCACGCAAGCTTATTAATGTCCCAGTCCCAGTCCCAGTTTCTAAACCACCTGGGCACTCTGGCTGTCAGTTCTGACCTGCTGGGCTTTTCAGCACTTATTTCTCCTCTTCTTTCTCTTTTCCTTCTCGTCCCCCCTTTTCTATCTCTTGCTCTTTTTATTTCAGTTCATTCTCTCTCTTCTCTCCCTGGTTTTCCAGATCTGGATGTGATTCAAGTTCTCCTTTATAAACACTGTACCCTCACCCTCCTTGCAGGCTAAAACTTTCTTTTTAGTTGAGTCATTTAGCGAGGACGATTTTTCTTTAGAAAAGAAATTCCTCTCTAGCCTTCATGCACATCTGACCGAGATCCTAACAAGCCATTCCTCCCTTGTCTGACACTCTCTTTTCTCTATTTCTTCTTTTCCCGCCTTCTCAGCCTGCAGCCCTGGCCCCTCTGTGTGAATCTGTGCCTCAGCGTGACTCTGCTTGTTTCTCTTCCTGTCATTATAACTGTGACTTTTCTCTCTGTCCGCCCTGCCCTTCCCTGGTTCATGCTTCTCCCCTCCCCCCGTCTGCCCGGCCCCTGCCCTGCCCCTGCCCTTCTCCTCACGCACCCGGCCTCGTCTCTGTAGTCTCTGCACTTGTCTCCCATTAAGGTCCCATCCATGGGGGGGCGGAAGCGGGAGCGCAAGGCTGCCGTGGAGGAGGACACCTCCCTGTCGGAGAGTGAAGGGCCCCGCCAGCCCGATGGGGATGAGGAGGAGAGCACAGCCCTCAGCATCAACGAGGAGGTGCAGCGCATGCTCAGCCAGCTGTGAGTCCGCGGCTGCCCCCGCGCAGCCCCTCACGGCCCTTCCCACAAGAGGCCGGAGCCCCAACCGCCCCTCCACCTGGAGGGCCCCCCGCCCTCCTTGACACACAGGCTCCCTGTCTCTAGGCGGGAGTATGATTTTGAGGACGACTGTGACAGCCTGACTTGGGAGGAGACTGAGGAGACCCTGCTGCTGTGGGAGGATTTCTCAGGCTATGCCATGGCAGCTGCAGAGGCCCAGGGAGAGGTAACCTCCCTCCCGCTGCAGGGCCCTCAGTTCCGCCTCTCCAGCCTGATGCCCTGTCTCCCCAGCACCTCGCTCTGTTCTCCCCATGTGGCCGTCATCCTTCACCTGCTTCTCCCCTCTGCCTTCATCCTTCAGCTGTTCTTGCTCTTGTTGCCTTTAACCTGATTTTCTCTTTCTCTCCCCTGCCTTGGCCCTGTGGAACACACCCTATCCCCTCTTCCCCCGGTCGGCCTCCCCCGTGCTTCCCTATCTACTCAGCAGCAGGAAGACAGTTTGGAGAAGGTTATTAAAGATACTGAGTCCCTGTTCAAAACCCGGGAGAAAGAATATCAGGAAACCATCGACCAGATAGAGGTAAGGGTGTGAGGTGAAGGCAAAGGGTACAGTTACCCAGTGGGTAATAAGTGAAGCTGTGGGTGCAGCAGCTTTGTCCCTTTTGGACTCTTTTGCCAGGGCCTTTCCCTTTCTTTTGCACAGGAGATGTGACCTCTTGGTAATAGTACCTATCTCTGGTGGGCCCTTAAAGCTTCAGACTCTGGAAGCGGATGACATGGGTTCAAATCTCAGCTCTTTCACTTACAACCCCTCTTACATTGTAACAGTTGTTCTCTCTGAGCCTGTTTCTTTATTTGTAAAATGAGGAGCTTAATAATACCTCTCTCATAGAATTGTTTAAAAGATCAAATCGGCCAGCCACAGTAGTTCATGCCTGTAATTCCAGCACTTGGTTATCTTTTCTTTCTTTCTTTCTTTCTTTTTTTTTTTTGAGCAGTCTTATTTTGTCACAGCAACCCAAAACTTTTGGGCTCAAGTGATTCTCTTGCTTCAGCCTCCCAAGTAGCTAGGACTAGAGGCACCTGCTACAATGCCCAGCTATTTTTAGAGACAAAGTCTGGCTCTAGCTCAGGCTGGTCTTTTTTTTTTTTTTTTTTTGAGACAGAGCCTCAAGCTGTTGCCCTGGCTAGAGTGCTGTGGCATCACAGCTCACAGCAACCTTCAACTCCTGGGCTCAAGTGAGTCTCCTGCCTCCGCCTCCCAAGCAGATGGGACTACAGGTACCCACCACAATGCCCAGCTATTTTTTGGTTGCAGCCGTCATTGTTGTTTGGTGGGCCCAGGCTGGATTTTAACCCACCAGCTCAGGTGTATATGGCTGGCCTCTTAGCTGCTGAGCTACAGGTACCGAGCCTGTACATCTGTTTTTTAATGGAATTATAAGTTCTTTGAATACAAAAACTAAGTCTTCTTCTCTCAGTACCCTCAGAACAAGCATCTAAGATTTTGTAGGTCCTCAAGGCTTGCTTGTTGAATTAATGTTGAACAAAAGGGGGAATAAACACATCAATAAGCACAGTTCCAAATAAGTGGTTATTTTGAAATAATTGTTTAGAAGTATATACTTTTATTCAACTCAATCCATTGCTTGAGAATGTCTTATTTTATCATTATTTCAGTTTATGAGCTATTAAAAGTGTGAACTGTTTTTCTATCCTGTTTTTAAATCCAAAAATATTATCTGTGATGATTCCATACTTAATCAAACTAAAGTTCACATTATCCTTGGAAATTTAGGAAACACTAAACTCAAATGAAACTCTAAAGGTGAAGATTTTTCCATTGCTGAGGATAATCAGAACAATTTGACATTAACTCCGAAGGTAATTCCAAAACAAGAGATCCCATTGTTCTTGCAGTGTTCAAATGCAGAGAGGCAAAGACTTCAGCATCCATGGCAACACCTTTGAAAGTTTAAAAAAGAAAAATACCACACTGATTTGGAGCATAAGTTCTATTTTGCATGGCAAAAATATCAGTTTGCTTATCTCCTAGACACACATCATGTCACACACATGTTTAATTTTATGAAGAGAACAGGAAGAAAGAGAAAATCCATAATATCTAAAGGCATGAATAGATAACGTTAATTTACTTTGTAACATTCCTGTTGGGAATATTTATTTTAGCTCTTCCCAGGGAACGTTGTAATGATGGAATAAATGAGGTACTGTGTTTCTCACTGTTGCTGCCCGACATTTGTTTGATCAGCCGTTAGCACACACTTGCTGCCCTGCTTCCCCTCCCTCCTTCCTCACTTTAGTTCAGCTGCTTAGTAGCTGGGTTGAATGTAAGAGCATCTCAGCATGACTCCCATTCAGAGGAAAGTCAATGTGACAGCAAAAACCATCAGGGAAATAAATATGAATACAGTGGAACCTCTGATGACCACTCAAGTGACTGCAACAAACTGGTCAACACATGGGTGTGGTCAACATAAGGAACTAGGCCTCCTATGCTGATATGTACATGGGGTGCATGTCCGGTCTATGAAAATTAAGTTGCCTTAAAGAGGTGGTCAGTGCAGGGAGGTGGTCAACGATGGGGGTTCCACTGTATATATTGTAATATATACAATATTCTATAATTTATGCATCATCCTGGTGAGACGATGGATAAGCTCATCCATATGCCTATACAGTTAGGATATCACAAAGCACTTCTTGGCCTGACTACAGACTCCAGCTCAAGGACCACATCTGTCTGATGTATTTTGCTGCAACCCTGCTGGAGTATGGGCTAAATTGGTATTGACAGAGATGGAGACATGATTATCTGACAGACAGCTGTCTCATTCCCTGGGGCCACTTCATCCCCGGGGTCCCATTTCTATGACTGGTATCTCAGCACTTTCCTAGACCTGGAAATTGCCAAAAAAAAATCTAGCAATGCGTATCCAGCATCCTCTTTTACGTCTCCCCTCCCCCACCCCCACCTCTATACTCTGAGCCCTGATGAGGTTCTGGGGACTGAAGGATAGAGAAGGTACAAGGGCAGAAATTCCCCTTTTGATAGGGTCACCATACAGGACGCCCAGTTAAATGTGAATTTCACAAAAAGAATGAATAAATTTGTAGTGTTTAAGTATGAATGAAATATTGCACGGGACACACATGATTATTTTTTCTCGAAAAATCTAGTACAGGTAGACTAGAAAAGTTAAAAAAAAAAAAGTATTCATCACGTGAAGTTCAAATTTAATGGAGTATCCCTGTTTGATTTTTTTTTCCTCTAGATCTGTTGACCTTAATTTGTGATGTTCAGTGAGAAGTATAACAACCAGGAATGACTACTTTATGCTTAACAATGGGAATTCTTAGGTATATGTTGACTCTGGAGTTGCCCACAAAAATGTCAGAATACAATAATTAGAATATGAAATATCAGAATATCAGAATATGAAAAGAGCAGTCTCTAAAACCAGCAGGTCAGATGGAGGCAGTCTGAAGGGTGCAAGTGCTTAAGTAGCTGAAAATGTTTTATTGACGTACAACAGGCAGAGACCAAGGCAGCTCGTCCCACAGTCCTGTGAAAATGTACTTGTCAGCATAACTTGTATAGATAGGGCTCCAGATCTCTTCCCATTTCCAGAAAAGGAGTTGAGAATTTCAAAGCAAAATACTTGTAGGCATGTGTCAAAATCTGAAGGAAATCTGCATCGTCAAAACGGAAGAAATATAGGCCAAAGATACTGCTATAAAGTGTAGCTACGTTGACGAGGAAATGTCACATAGGCATCATGAATGAACTCAAAAGCTTATGATTATTTTTCTTGAAAAATCCAGTACAGATGGAATAGAAAAAGTGAACATTTGAAGTGATAAATGTGGAGTGATGAGTGCAGTCTAATCTGGCTAATTCTTACTTTCTCATCTTTCATCCTGATCATTCCCATAAAAAAAGGAAAAAGGAATCTCACCCCGACTCTTAGCAGATACTGAAACTATGGCAGTCTAACTTCAGGTGACGAAATCATTGTTTTAAAAGCTAGTGTGGAGTATATTTGCGTTTTATTTGAAATATGACTTTAAAAATGATTGAATGAAACCAGTAAAAAAATTATTGGAAGTGTAAAATGTATTTACATAGATAATTAGTTACTAATACTCAAATTGTAAAAGCAGAAGCCTCACCTAAGTTTCATAGCAGATGTCCAATTTGCTTTGTTTTGCTGTTATCCCATTAGGTAGTATTTTTTTTATCTTTTTTTATCCCTAGAACACTTGAACCTATACTTAAACTTCCGAGGCACACTTAAATTATGTTGATTAGAAAAAAAAGGAGAGTTAAAAAAAGAATATACTTACTGTGCTTTGAACTTCTTCTGAACATAATTTAATCAATGATCTTTAAAAATTTTCCTGGCACGCCAGTTGAAAATCGCTGTCATAAGGTAGAGAGCTCATCAAAGTATTCTTGACTAGTCAACTATGAAGGATTCTGTAGGTGATAGGAGAGCCTCTTTGGTCTCCCCAGCTGAGGATGGAATCAGGTTGCACAGTGCAGTTAATAGCAGTGGCGCGGTGAGTGCTGAGTGGGTAAGCACCTCTGGTGCCCACAACCCTCCCCGGTTGCTGGAATGGAATAAGTACATGGGGACACGAGGTGGGGACAGGGGGTGTCACTGATGAAATACAGCCTGAGTGAGAACAGAGCTCCCCAGAGAAACAGATTAGAGAACCAGGGAGAGGCATTCCAAGAGCACCCCAAACCCCAAACTTTGGGGCATCAGGGACCAGTTTCATGGAAGATAAATTTTGCACAGACATGGGGCAGGGATAGGTTTTTACATGATTCAAGCAAATTACATCTGCACTTCAGATCATCAGGCATTAGATTCGCAGAAGAAGCCCACAACCTAGATCCGTCACATACGCAGTTTACAGGTTAGTGCCGGTGAGAATCTAATGCTGCAGCTGATGTGACCAGAGGCAGAGCCCAGGCCGTGATGTGAGTGATGGGAGCGGCTGTAAATACAGATGAAGCTTTGCTCACTTGCTCACTGCTCACTTCATGCTGTACGGCCAGGCTCCTAACAGACAGGGATGGTACCAGTCTGTGGCCAGGTTTGGGGACCACAATGTTAGGAGGAATGAGTCAAGACGGAGACAAGAGGGGGCAGGTGAGAGAGTGCCCAGCTTACTTCTCCTCTGAAAAATCCCCCGAATTATTTCAGCTCCTCAGTTATTGGTTTGGAAGGAATTATATCCTGCCAAAATAAGACTTCCAAGTAAAAACAATTCTGTTAACCATGATAGAGGGAAACCAACCTGTTTTCACTGGACCTGGCCACGCCCCCTGCCTGCGCTCTCTCCCCGCCCCCTAACCACTGACCTGTCTTCATTGACCTGAGTTCCATTCCAGTTTCCTCTTAGTGTTTTAGGCCCACGTAAAAGCTGCTCTTGCTCCTTACAAAAGCCTGCTGAACTGTGTATTCTCTGAAGGCAGGAACAATCTCTTAAATATCTATATTTTCCGCAGGACCTGAAACCCAAAACACAAGGCTTCAGACATTGCAAGAGTTTAAATGAATTAATGAATGCCACCTCCAAAATGCTAACATTCGAAAATAATAGTTTTGTTTGTTTGAGACAGAGTCTCACCCCGTTGCCCTGGCTCCAGTGCAGCAGTGTCATCCTAGCTCACAGCAACCTCAAACTCCTGAGCTCAAGCCATCCTCCAGCCTCAGCCTTCTGAGTAGCTGAGACTACAGGCATGTGCCACCACCCCCACCTGATATTTTTCTATTTTTTAGAGATGAGGTCTCACTCTTGATCAGGCTGATCTTAAACCCCTAATCTCAAGTGATCCTCCTGCCTCAGCCTTCCAGAATGTTAGGATTGCAGGCTACTGTGTCTGGCCTGTATTCTTAGCCTAAAAAAAAAACAAAACAAATCTGAATCACACAGAGATCATCTTGCCTTGACAGTTCCTGCAGATGCTCTTCAAATGAGACTGAAGTACAAAGTCAGGGAAGTGCATAATAGACTTCAGTCTCCCGAGTTACATTTGGCGGCCTTCACCAGCGTTAAATTGGCCAGAAGAAAATGAAGGAAAGCCCTCCAGCATGTCATATTGACAAAATATATCTCTTTTTTCTATAGAATTATTCATTTGATCTTTCTCGCAAACCTTTCTTGACATGATTAACCAAAGAATGAAAATTGATGAGATGAGACACAGAAAAGGCTATTTGATTATCTAGTCCAATTACTAGGGCACGCATACGAGTTCCCTATAGAAAACAATTTCTCAAACTTTGTCTTTTCCATTTCCAGGACTCTACATGTTTTCAGGTCTTTTTCTGAGAAGCAGATTCCGGTTAGGCACACCTTAAATACCTGACAGTTTTTCTTATACTTCAGTTTCCATTTGTCTCATTTAAATTTGGCCCCATTACTCCTGGTTAGACCCTCTTCCCGTCACCATCTTGTAGATAATTTCCATGTTCCTTTTGAGGCGTGATTTAACCATGCTTCACACATTAACTCGAGTAGACAGTATATGGTATAAATTACAGAAAACAGCGATGTGTGAAGACATTCTGTGGTGAATAAATTAAGGCATTAATTTCAGACTTATCAAACTAACACTTTTTAAAATTCGTGGTTCCTATAATTTTCAGACCTGTATCTAGAGTCTTTGGAATGGGGGAATTCAACGAAAGAGATTAGTCTGAAATTTCTACCTTTATTCATAGGATGGAGTCCAGACAGTCATGAATACTTAAAAGAGGGAGAGTGTTAAGAAAGAAAATCAAACATGGAGGCCTCGTTCTAATCTAAGGAGAAGGTAGCTTTTGGACATACAGGTGGAAAGAATGGATTTAGTAACACATCAATCTGGCAGAGAGGAGAAGTAAAGGGTATTGACAATTCAGAGAGGACTTTCTTTTTTCCTTTTTTTTTTTTGGAGACAGAGTCTCACTATGTCACCCTCAGTAGAATGCTGTGGCATCACAACTCACAGCAACCTCAAACTTTTGGGCTTAAGCGATTCTCTTGCCTCACCCTCCCAAGTAGCTGGGACTAAAGGCACCCACCACAACACCCAGCTATTTTTTATTATTGTTGTCATTGTTGTTTAACAGGCCCTGTCCGGGTTCAAACCCACCAGCCCTGGTGCCATGTGGCTGGCACCCTAACCACTGAGCTATGGGTGCCAAGCCTTTTTTTTTTTAAAGACAGAGTTTCACTCGGTTGCCCCAGGCTAGGGTCAGCTTAGCTCTCAGCAACCTCAAACTCCTGGGCTCAGGGGATCCCTCTGCCTCAGCCTTTCAAATAGCTGGGACTATCAGCACCTGCCACAATGGCTGGCTAGTTTTTTCTATTTTTAGTAGAGATGGGGTCTCATTCTTGCTCAGGCTGGTCTCAAATTCCTGAGCTCGAGGGATCCGCCCGCCTCAGCCTCCCAGAGTGCTGGGGTTACAGGTGTGAGCCGCCGTGGCCAGCCTATAAAGAGAGGACTTTCTTGCACACCGAGTGTATGTGTAAAGTGATATCAGTTCCAATAGACTGAAGGACTGAACTTGTTTATAATGTGAAGGGAAAATGTCTAAGAAGAAGAACCTCGAGCACATTTAACCAGAATCTCTATGTGCAAAGGTAAAACTTCCCAGCATAAGTTCTCCTAGCATCCTGGGAGTTCTCATTTGCACAGCTGATACAGAATGGAAGAATATGCATAAAACTGTCACCAAAAGCCACACACACTTGTTTATAAGTAGTGATTTTTTTTTTTTTTTGGAGATAAGAGTCTCACTGTGTTGCCCTCAGTAGAGTACCATGGCATCACAGCTCATACCAACCTCAAACTCTTAGGCTTAAGAGATTCTCTTGCCTCAGCCTCCCAAGTATCTGGGACTATTGGCACCTGCCACAACGCCTGGCTATTTTCTGTTGCAGTTGTCATTGTTGTTTAGTAGGCCCCGGGCTGGGTTTGAACCTGCCAGCCTTGATGTATGTTGCTGGCACCATAACCACTGTGCCACAGGCACAGAGCCAATAAGTAGTGAAATTTGAAAAATAATAAAGTCTATGTTCTCAGTTTTATTTTCTCCATAGCATTTGTCATTGATCCCAAATTTATTTATTGCATCTCTACTCTAGTGCCCCATCTAGAGTTTAATCTCCCCGAGGACAGAAACTTCGTTTTATTTTTTCTTGTCTCCTTCTGTATCCCCAAGGCTTAGAACACCACCTGACCCACAGTAGATGGTCGATAATAAATTCATTCATTTGGAACTCATTTCCCTATTTAATGAATCAAACAGAAAGCTACCATGCATACCTCTTTGCTACAAAGAAAAGCAAGATTTAAAAAAACAAAATTATTATGCTATGGAAAGAAGTTCTTTAAATTTCTAAAAGTCGGCTTTGAGATACTTTAGAATATAAAGTGTGAACTGGCTCAAACCTAATAATATTTTTTTTTTTGAGACACAGTCTCACTCTATTGCCCTGGGTAGAGTGCCAAGTCCTCATAGCTCACAGCACCCTCAAACTCTTGGGCTCAAGTAATCCTCTTGCCTCAGCCTCCTGAGTAGCTGGGACAACAGGTCCTTGCCAAGACACACACCTATTTTTAGCAGAGATGGGGGGGTCAGAGGTTGTCTCACTCTTGCTCAGGCTGGTCTTAAACTCCTGAGCTCAAGCAATTCCACCTGCCTCAGACTCCCAGAGTACTAGGATTTCAGATCTGAGCCACCACACCTAGCCCCCAGACAATCTTCTTCAAGGTGTGAAAGATGGTACTCCTGAGGGCCTGGGCTTGTGTTTCTATAGCCTCTCCTAGAATGGGCCTGCTACGGTGTAATAAATAAGCCCCAACTGGCAGAGCAAACAGATACCATGCTAGGCTGGGCCAGGTACTTAAACACCTTCATCCAGTTACTCTGCACAGTAATTCTGTGTGGGAGATACAGTTACTATCCTGCTTCCAGATGAAGAAAATAAGACGTAAGAGTCTCGGCGCCCATAGCACAGTTATGGCGCCGGTCACATACACCAAAGGTAGCAGGTTCGAACCCAGCCAGGGCCTGCTAAAATAACATTGACAACTACAACAAAAAATAGCCAGGTGTTGTGGCAGGTGCCTGTAGTCCCAGATACATGGGAGGCTAAGGCAAGAGAATCTCTTAAGCCCAAGAGTTTGAGGTTGCTATGAGCTGTGATGCCATGGCACTCTACCAAAGGCAACATAAAAAACAATCAAAAAAAAAAAAAAAAAAAAAGCGGCATAAGAGAACATACAATAGCCAGATCCATCCTTCCTAGCCCTGCTTTGTGGCCCTGGAGGTGTCGGGACCCAGGCTTTGTCAACAGAGGGCACCAGAGAGGCTCCACAGGGCCACAGCCTGGGAAGGTGCTTCCCGCATAACTTCTTGCCCTCTTCTGAGCCCAGGGGGCAGATTGGAGGGGACCACCCTGTGCTTAGGTGACTGCTTCTGCCCTCACTTTCTGGAACGTCTTTTGCCTTTCATAGGCTGTGTGTTCTTCGAAAAGGACCAAATCTCAGCCTGGGGTTGGGGGAGATGGGAGGCCCTCCCACTGTTTGCTTATGACCCACTCTTCCTTAGCCAAAGAAGAAGTGGCTACAGTTTTACAATTGCTAATTCTGTACCCCTTGGATACATTTTTTGGCCCCTTTTAATAACTAACCACCTTCTATACATTAATTCTTTATATTACATGGTCCCTGGATACAATATTGGTACTATATTATATCAGACTTTGACTTGCCCAGGATTGTACCACTAGGACCAATAAAGCTGAATTTCAAACCCCAGAAGTCTCCAATGCATGCACTCCAAACTTCTAACTACACTGTCTGAAATGTTTGGGCTCAGGTTAACATTCCCTACACACTCCTAATGCTGCAGGAAGTCACTTACCTACAAGTATCATTCAACAGCAAAAATGAGAATTGTACTCCAAGGGTAAGGTACTCAATTTCATCTCAAGTAGTGGCGGGGACTAATACCAAATGACCCTAAGTTTTAATTTTTCAAATCACCTTTACCTACCGGATTTTTACCTGAAAAAAAATTTGTATTAGTAGCATGAATAAAGCAAATGTTATTATCACTATAGGTAAAGAGCCTGAAGCCTACAGATCATAAAAATTTACACGGGTAGTAGCACTCACGTTTCCTAAACCCCAGCCAGAACTTTGTCTATAATATCACTGTCTTGCCTTGAGGTTTAGTTGCTCTGGAGTCAATTTTACTGCAAGGATAAAAAAAAATGGATCCTTGAATGATCTTCATGTCCTAATATTTGGAACCTGTGAATGTTGCCTCATTTGAGGAAAAAAAGGGTCTTTGCAGGTGTGATTAAGGGAAGGGAGATTATCCTGGATTATCTGGGCAAGTCCTAAATGTCAGGGTAAGTGTCCTTCTAAGAGATGGGGAGAAGGATACTTCCCCACAGAGGAGAAGGTGGTAAAAAGACAGAGGCAGAGATTTAAGTGTTGTGGCCACAATCCAGGGAATGCCAGCAACCTCCAGAAGCCAGAAGAGGCAAGTAATAGGAAGAGGCAAGGCACAGTTTTCCTCTGGAGCTTCTAGATAGAGCTCAGGCTGGTGGACAGCTTGATTTTGGCCCAAAGATGTTGATTTCAGTCTTCTGGCCTCTGGGAAAGAACAAATGTTTGTTGTTTTAAGCCACTAGTTTTATGACAATTTGTTACAGCACCCTTGATAAACTAATATACTGACAAATTCAAGTTTAAAAGAAAAAAGTTATGTTTCTAGAATATAATTTTTTAACACAAAAAAATTTATAGGGACTATTAAGAATGAAACTCAAGGGCAGAGCCTGTGGCTCATCGAGTAGGGTGCAGGCCCCATATACCGAAGGTAGCTGGTTCAAACCCAGTCTCACCCGAACTGCAAAACAGAAAAACAGCCAGGCATTGTGGTGGGGGCCTGTAGTCCCAGCTACTCAGAAGGTTGAGGCAAGAAAATCACCTAAACCCATGAGTTGGAGGTTACTGTGAGCTGTGTGACGCCATGGCACTCTACTGAGAGCGATAAAGTGAGACTGTGTCTCAAAAAAAAAAAGAATGAAAACTCAAGCTATCCTACAAAAGACTTATATCCAGAATATAGAAGGATCTCCTTTGAATCAGTACAAAGACCAATACCTCAAAAAATTTTAAACGGGCAAAAGACTTGAACAAGCCTGGTACAAAAAGGATGTCCAAATGAAAAATAAGCATGAGAAAACGTGCTAGCATTGGTCACCTGAGGGATGCAAATTAAAATCTCAATGACTTAATGAGATACTGTCATACCCTCTTTCAAAAGGTTAAAATTAACTGGATTGATGATACCAAGTGTTAGTAAAGACATAAAATAATCAGAACTCACACACTGCTAGTGGCGGTGTAAACTGATAGAACTACTTAGGAAAACTATTTTGATGATAATCTACAAATCTAAACATACGTATACACTATAATTCCGCAGTTCTACTCATAGATACATACACAAGATAAAGTGTGCTTGTGTGCACCAAAAGACGTGAACAAAAATGTATGAGAATATCAACAGTGAAATAAAAATTGTGGTATATTCATATACAGTAGAAATCCTGCCAAGTTGACCACCCAAGGGACTGGAACAAACTGGTCAATGTAGGGAGGTGGTCAACATAAGGGACTAAGCCTACTGTACTGATCTGTACATGTGGTGCATGTCTGGTCTGTGAAAATTAGGTCAACTGAAGGAAGTGGTCAATGTAGGGAGGTGGTCAGCTATGGAGGTTCTACTGTAACGAAATAATATACAGCACTGAAGATGAATGAATTACTACTCTAGTCAATGACATGAATGAATCTCCAGACATGTTAAGCAAAAAAAAAAAAAAACTAGACACCAAATGGTACACACTGTATGAGCCCATTTATATTAAATTCAGGAATAGGTAAACCCAAGCTATGATGACAGAGGTTACAATGTGGTTTCCTTGGGAGTTTACCTACTGAGAGGCACCTTGGGGGAGCCCACTGGTGTCCTGGAAAAAGGTCTTTATCTCGATCTGGGTGAGGTTACATGTAAGTGGATAAGTACATATAAGTAAAAGAAATTAATAGAGGTGTTCGCTTAAGATTCTTTACTATATTTAAGTTCTTTACTGTATATAAGGTAGTTCTTAATTAAAAAGGAAAAAGAACAGAAAAAAATTTCTTTTAAAGAAACAAGAAAAAGATTTTGTTTAATGCATCGTATTTAAGAGTCAGGAAACCAACGTACCACTCTAGTTTCACTAAAAAATGGTCTTGTGAAAAGTGATGTTTGTATTTGCAAAATTGCAATAATAATATGTATTAACTTTATAGAGCAATTAAGAGAATTAGATAATGTGTAAATATCCTTGAGTTCCTACAAGAGAAGCCCCATATAAATCTGAGGTAATAGTATTCATGGACTTATGTAATCTCTTGTAAATAATGCCTCCTTTCTTTCAATTACAATCACTAAAACCAATGAAGTAGACAAGTATGGAAACTTGTGTTAGGCCAGCAATAATACAGAAATAGAGGCTGAAAGTAGGGCTGTCTAATCCCTCCATGACCCTTTTAAGGAGTGACTCTTGTAACATTGCAAAGAGAATATTTACACTTATTAAATCTTCCTGAAGGATTCCCAGAGAATCTGCTTAGTGACAGGATATTCTATTCCAGAGAATCCAAAGATTATAAAAAGCCCCAAGCCCAATAATACCATCTGCTGATCTTCTTTTTGAAGGTTATTAATAAAATAATTAAACAGTAATCAAGTTGTAGACTTATCTATACACATGGCATGGTTCGAATGATAAGGTTTCTCTAAATCTGAGCTGTATAATGTGGTCACTACTAACTACATGAGTAGTTTGAATTGGTTTGTTCTTTAAAAGTAAATACATATCAGTTTTGAAACTGTACCAAAAAAAAAAAAAAATATATATATATATATATATGTAAACTGTCTCAAGGCCTGGTGTGGTGGCTCAGGCCTGTAATCCTAGCACTCTGGGAGGCTAAGGCCAGTGGATCCCTTGAGCTCAGAAGTTTTAGACCAGCCTGAGCACGAACAAGACCCAGTCTCTGCTCAAAATAGAAAAACTAGCTAATCATCTGGTGGTGGGTGCCTGTTGTCCCAGCTACTCGGGAGGCTGAGGCAAGAGGATTGCTTGATCCCAACAGTTTGAGTTTGCTGTGCGCTTCAGTGATGTCATAGCTCTCTACCCAGGGTGACAGAGTAAGACTCTGTTTCCAAAAAAAAAAAGCCTATCTCAATAATATTCTTTTATTGATTCTATGTCAAAATGTTCAGTTAAATAAGATAAATTATTAAAATGAATTTAATCTGTTTATTTTCACTTTTTTTTAACGTGGCTAATAGAAAAATTTTAATTATGTATATGGCTTGCATACTGTATTTCTATTGAACAGCAGAGCTCTAAATAAAGATGAAACTTTTCATAAAGTTATGCCTCTCAGGACAGAGTTTCAGAATGAACATTTTAAGAACAGAGTTAAGGTTATTTAATGTTTTCTGGCCAAATTACCCCTCTTTGTTAAAGATTAAGATTTAATCTTTATAATCCACTGGATTTCAGATTGGTCTCATAATAAGATGTTTAGCCTGCATGATGTCATTGAGTATTTGACTGGTTTTCCCTTGCTCTACTAACATGTAAACTTGTGCTTCTGAAGCTTGGGGGGATTTGAAGCATGAGGCAGAGAAATTAGTAGATCTCCTGGAGAACATTCCAGAACATCCGAACACAAACACTGTATTTGAATAAAAACAATAGTGCTATGAACCGAATTGTATTCCTATGTTGAAGTCCTAGGTCCCAAAGTGACTGTATTTAGAAATCACACCTTTAATAGGTGGTAAATAAGGTTAAAAGAGGTCATAAGGGTGGGGCCCTAATCAAATAAGACTGGTAGCCTTATAAGTGGAAGACAGAGATCTTCACGTCACATTAGGACCCAACAAGAAGGCGGCTCTATGCAAGCTAGGAAAAGAGCAGAAACTGACTCTGCTATGCCTTGTTGAAGCCACCCAGTTTGCAGTATTTTGTGAAGGCAGCCCAAGTCGACAAATACACTAGTTCCCCTTATCTGTGGTTTCAGTTACCCTTGGTCAACTGAGATCCAAAATATCAAATGAAAAATTCCAAAATAAACAATTCCTAAGTTACAAATTGTGCACCATTCTGAGTAACATGATGAAATTTTGTGCCATCTAATTTCATCTTGCCGTGGACATGAATAATCCCTTTGTCCATGGTATCCACGCTGCCTAAGATACCTGACCATTAGATATTTTGTAGCCCTCTTGGTTATCAGATCAAAACAACATAGTATTATATAGAGTTTGGTACTATCACTGGTTTCAGGTATCCACTTTGGGTCCTGGAATGGAGGCCCTAAGGATAAGGGGGTGCTACTGTACAGACAGCTACCACTTATTTTAATGACATATTATAATTAACCTTAATGCTAATTATGGATCTTTGCTTTGTGGTACATAAAAGCATGTTGATTTATATGAAAGTTAATAGGACAGGCCTAGCCATCACCATCTTTGGAGAGTCAGGTAAAGAAGTTCAAGGAAAAAACTAATGTTATTTAAAAATACTATTATGTTGACATATTTTATTCTTAGCTATATCAAAAATATTCTCTTCAGGGCAGTGTCTGTGGCTCAAAGGAGTAGGTTGCTGGCCCTATATGCCAGAGGTGGCAGATTCAAACCTAGCCCCAGCCAAAAACTGGAAAAAAAACAAAAAAAAGAATTAAAAATATTATCTTCAGTAAATGGAATTCATATTCCTACTTGAACTGAAAATGCTAAGTTGTTAATATCTTCCCCAGGGATTTGCTTCTTGGTGACACCTTCAATGATTTCATCATAGCTTAAGCATAATAAGATCTCATTTTCTGCTCCAAGCCATTAACAATATTCAAAAGTTCATGTAGTACTTGGCCTTACGGCTTTGGGAATAACATTTTAAAAGGTTTTTAAAAAAAAAAAAAAAAAAGGAAACAATGGGTACCCAGCCTAGGGAACAAAACAGTATGCTTACTTCTTTGTAAATACATAAAACATATTCCGGTTTTTACGCCTGAATTTGAAGGGGTGGAGGTACAAGTGAGGTAGGAACAGACCTAAATAGGATAGTTGTTTAATTTGTTAGAACTTTTTTTTTAGGCAGTCTCACTCTGTCACCCTGGGTAGAGTGCCATAGCATCATAGCTCCCCACAACCTCAAATTCCTGGGCTCAAGCCACCCTCCACCCCCACTCTGCCTCAGCCTCCCCAGTAGCTGGGACTACAGGCACCTGCCAAAATTCCTGGCTAGTTTTTTTTAGTAAAAATGAGGTCTTGCTCTTGCTCAGGCTGATCTCAAACTCCTGACCTCAAACTATCCACCTGCCTCGGCCTCTCAGAGTGCTAAGATTACAGGTGCGAGCCACTGCACCCAGCAAGATAATAAAATTTGTAATCCCTTCTACCACTCCTTAGAACTTGAAGAGGTCTAAGAACACCAAGAAATCTATACAAAATTTTACCTGTCCCACACATGTTTGCTGAAAAGGGAGCCCTAAGCTTTGGAATATAATCTCAAAGAAGACAGTGACCAAAAAGGTTAAAAGCTTTTGTTTACGGGTTTGTTTTATTGAACTGAAGGAACTGTCCTCTCTCCCAGGCTTGCTGCGTTCCACCCAAGACCTCAGGACGGCACCTATTCCTGCTCACTACCTGGTTACTGGTCACCTTGCTCTGTACTTTTCTTAGTGTACGTGTATTCTAGTTGCCTTCAACTCCGACTTCCTCGACAGTTGTCCTACTCTGTATGTCTCTGTTAGACTGGCCCCTTGCGTGGCCGTCTCCTCATCAGGGTGGGCCCCATGATGGACTTCATCCCATTTATCAACATACCCTTTCCCCTCTTGTCTCTGTCCTTTCGGGGCCACCACAATTCGTGCCACTACTGGACGGGCGGCCCATCTCTTTACCCTGTCAGATGTGGGTTTGGCAGCGGTTGTTTTAAGCATGCCAGCTCCTGCACTGCCATTTGCAGGTGGTGTAAAATTCTTTTCCTTTCCGCTCCGAAAGACGTTTTGAGAAAGAAATGATGCCTGTACTGTGTTCTCCGCTCCCCAGAGAATATTACAAAAAAAACTAAACTAATAACAGCTTTCTTTTTAGGGCAATTACTCGGCATATTCCCTCCGCAGTCAAAGGCCCCTGCACCCGCCTTGCCCACGGCCTCCCTAAAGCCGCCGAGCCCCCCAACCCCCAGCCACCCTCTCGGAGCCCAGTCCCAAGTGCCGTCCTTGAGTACAGTTCGGGTGTCCCTTCAGTCCTCCTGAGAGCTGGGAAAGGAACTGAAGCTCACTCTTCCCTATACTCTCCTCAACAATAAATTCTAAACTCTCTTCTGTTCTTGCACAGCGCAGAGGGGTAAGTTTTTTCTCCCGAAAACTTGCCTAAAATCTGTGGGTCTGGCCCGCGGGGTATCCTCGGCAGCGGGGTCCGCGGCCCCAGGACTGTTCCCAACGCCGAGCTCGCACCGGCGGCGGCGCAGGGAGGCCGGGAGCGGCTGGGCGAGCGGAGGCCCGGGCGGCGGCGCCGGCGTCCCCGGGGGCGGGCGGCCGGGCCGGGGCGCTGCGCCGCGGCCTCCGCGCCTCCTCGGGGCGCCGCGCGGCCAGGCCGGCGGCGGCGGCGGCTGCCCCCGGGGATGGCGGCGGCCCCGCTCCGCCAGCAGGTGGCCCCGGGGTCCCGGCGGCGCCGCCCCCTCCGCCGGCGCCCCTCCTCCCGCGGGGGCGGTCAGCGCCCCGGCCGGCTCCGCGCCCGCCGCGCCGCCCTCCCCTCGGCCCGCCCGCCGCGTCCGCAGGCTGAGCCCAGGCGGGCCGCGGCGAGCGCCCAGCTCCGACCCCGCCGCCGCCGCCGCGCCCCCGCCCGGCCCGCTCCCAACGGAAAGTTGGGCTGCGGCGGGCGGCGCAGGGGGGAGCCAGCCGGCATGAGCGCGGCCCGCGGGGGCGCCTAGGGCTCGGGGGGCGGCGCCGCGCGGGGGCAACTTCTCCGGGAGCCCGCGCCGCAGCCCCCGAGCGGGCTCGCGGTGGTTCCTCCCGTCCGCGGCCTCCCCCGCCCCGGCGAGACGCGGACCTTGGTCCCGGCGGCTCCGCGCCCGTGACACGAGCCCGCGCCGCCGCCGCAGCCCCGCCGCCTCCTTCCCGCACCATGGAGTTCTCCGAGAGGAAAAGAAGCAGGAAATCCCAGAGCTTCAAACTGGTGAGCCGAGGTAAGCGGCCAGCGGGGCGGCGGGAGGAAGGACCCGGCGCCGCCGCGCCCTCGGCCGCCCGCTGGGGGCCCCGCCGGGGGCGCGCCCTGTCGGAGCCCGGTGCCCCGGGCGGGCGGGGAGGCCGGCGGCCGCGAAAGTTCTGCGGGGGGAGGCAGGCTGTTATTTAACGTAAACAAGTCGGAGGGCTTGTCAGGAAATTAGCAAACAATGACAGCGGGGGGCTCGAGCCCTCCTTGGGGTGCCGCCGGGCCGGGCCGGGCCGGGCTGGGGTGGCCGCGCACCGCCTGGCCGTCAGGCCGAGCGTGGACCATCGCACCGTGATTTGTTGTTTTGTTTTGTTTCGGGATTCTCCCCCCACAAAGAGAAGAGGAAAAACCGATAATCGAGGTGGTTCTTTTTAAGGAGAAAGAAGCTCAATAGGTGTCCAAGCCTAGTGCAGGATTGTTGACATCCAGCAGCTTTTCTCTAGCTAGCTGGTTTGGGTTCAAAAGGTATTTTAGGCTAGATCACGCAGCAGTCAGATAAGTGTCATTTAAAAGAAAAAAAAATCTAGCTAGTTCCTGACGATTTAACAGGTGTATGCCACACTCTTTGGGCTTTTTATTTTGTCTGGGGAGGGGAAAGTTGAATACCGTCTTTTCTTGTTCTTCATCCTCCTGGTTTGACTTTTTTAAAAAACGATGAGAACTCAAGTTAATAAGAGCAGTCGTGCAAATATGTCAGAATGCATTGTGTCACATTAAATTAGGGGCAGGAGACATTTTTCATGGTGATGTCACAAGTCCTAATGTTGAGTTTAAACTCACCCTGTTTAAATGTCGTCCATGAGTCAACTTGAGGTCAAAGCCAAACCACAGAACCTGTCCACTTTTCCCCTGTTGAATCTGTCGATGGCATCAGAATAGAGAACAACAGGACTATTTCAAAGACCTGCAGAAGTCACATGTAAACTGGTGAAAATTAGAGGGGAATTGCAAGTAATCGAGTTTTTCAAAGCTAAGCTAAACTGCAATATAGGTTCGTAGTCTGATGGTTTGATTGTGGACTTTTTGAAGATCTATGCTTATCTGCTTCCCCTGATTTAGTTTGGATACTGTTTAATGAAAGAGGCCTGAAATAGTTTTTATGTATTCAGGATAATTTGGCTTTTCCCTCTTTCTGTGTCAATTTTTTCCGACATCCGTGTTGATTACTCAGTTATTTGTACTTTAAAAGTCTCTGCCTGGGTGACTGTGGAGTTAGTGCTGTCTGATTCATTCAGGAACTGTGGGCTACTTTCTTATTTATGACATCAGAGAACTTACTACTTATCTTAAAAGTGAGAGTAGTTCTGTCGACCTTGTCCTGTGAGGTCTAAGGCCAAAAGAAGAGAAAAGCTGTTAAGAAGGAACCTCTGTTTTCTTACCTAAGTGATCCTACTTTTTAGAAATTGAAAATTATCAAAGCCTGGTAGCTTCCATAGAGAAACTTCGAAACTGTTGGATCTTAAACTTTGACTGGCATAGCAAGTTTTTCCTTTCCTTTCTTCTTTAAAAAAAAAAAAATTACGGGTTTGATTCTTATTTCTGCTTTGCAGGTGCATTTTTAGAAAATAAACTGTTGCTTATTGAAGTGCAGTTGCTGAATGTAAAAGAGTCACTTATGCAAAAGATGGAAATCTTGCTTTCTTATCCAAATTATACTATATTTGAAATAACTCAGTATTTTCATGTGTGCTGGCCTTTAAGCTGCTTAAAGTCTACCATTTTCCAGGTAAACTGAGATAACTAAAGGGCTAGGCAATTCCAAAGCTAAGTTTTGATAAGCTCTTGAGAATGAGTTGTGGAAACAAATTTGGAAACCTCCTCTGTTCCGTGATTGGACAAGATTTTTCTTTTCCCCGTTAACATACTTGCCGTCCCAAAGAAGGGAAGCTGAATAATTGGCATCTGTGGGCACAATTTACTGTGAAAACTGTGCGATCAAGCAAAGCTGATTTCTAAACTCAAAAGTAATATTTCAAGTTGGTGATATACTTCAGAGTAAGCAAAGTTTTAGGGATTATTGACTGCAAATTCTGTGAATAACTGAGTTCTCAAAAAGTAAATTTATGAATTATAGACTATACATATCATATAGAATGAGATTCTAGTCTTTATTGCATATTCCTATACTGAGGTCTTTAGAATTCTAATTTTTCGCTATTTTCTCATGCCAGATTATCACCATAAGGTATATAAGGTCTCAGAATTCAGCAACGAGGTTAATGGGGAGGCCAAAGAGAAACAACCCATTTTTTTAGGTAGGTTCCTATGTGAATTAATTTCTCAATAAAACAGTGTGGCCATTTGCAATTAGGGAAAAGAAAAAAAAAGAAAGAGACTGTGCAAGAACGGGAAATGTCTGCCATTGCTTAATGTATGACATTCTTTTCAAGACCTTTTATTTTACGGATTGCCAATATATCCCTTATTAACATTGCTAAAAGTTGTAATTTCAGACATAAATGTTTATTAGTGTCTACACACAGTGCTAATTATCACTCGCTCACAGAGCCAGGTGCTGACTGGGCAGTTTTGTCACTCCCCGCTCACCCCATTTACATGGCATATTCGCTGGCATGCTTCATTGGCAATAGTTTGTGTAATTGGGGTATTACATCTTTGACATCTGGATAACAGAAATTCAATTTCCAGGAAGCTGCTATTTGTTTGGTTTTGCTTCTGCCTTGGGTGGGATAGAGGATTAATGTGCTGTCTTATTATAATGTCCCTTCACCTCTGTGGCCTGGTTGCTAATCCTGCCATGACAAAATTAAATTAAATCTACAGTCAAAAAGCATAAGGAAAATAAAAGTGAGATTGTCCCCTTAACCACCTCCTGATAGCAGTGCTCGTTCTCATCGAGTGGCTCCTCGGGTTTCAGGCTTTGTGCTCCTTTCACGCCAGTGCTTTGGGCAGGGGGCATAGCCATGCTTTCCTTTTGCCATCCTGTGTCCAGCTCACCTCGGGACCAGCAGAGCCAAAGCAGCATGTCCGAGATCTCCTGACAAGCATAGCTGCACGGTGCATGGGTAGGTGGCCACAGACGCTGCCACCCTTTCCGCCTGTAGTGTTGGTACCAATACGGTACAGGAAGGACTTCCGATATGCAGTTTATCATTTGCACACCACAAACCCGAAATGAAATCCTGATCCATTTAGAGCTTTGCCTTGGAGAGTGAAGTACTGGTAAAGTCAGTGTGGAGGGTAGATGGTGACATGTGGCTTCAACCTTGCCCCATCCTGGGCACCTCTGCAACCTCGGGTCATAGGGAGAGGGCTGGGTGCTGCCCAGCAAGGAGGCAGAACACGAGGGAAAGTAAGGTCAAGGTTGATAAAACAAGGGCCAGACTTGCCCCATCACAGACTTCAGGGAGCCGGACTGCTGCTCAGACTGGGTGTGGACAGTCCTTCAAATTAAGCATCCTGAAAGCCAGGGTATAATCTGCTCTCACTGGCGTCTCTCTGTTTTGCCCGAGGGAGAGAAAGGGAAGAAGTCAAACAGATACTCAAAGAGGCAAAAAAGGAGGGAAATCTTAGCATTCCTTCCCCCACCAATCCTTGAAGGCTCTTGGACCTTTCCACCGAGGGAGAGAATTTACTGAAGCACATAATGGTCCCAGCGCCTGTTTACTGTTAAGAGAACTACAAGCCAAAAGGTTAATAATCGAGTGAAATGCTGTGGCCCAGAAAGATAATATTCTTGGGTTGTACTCTTTTTAGTTTTCTAAACTTAGTCAGTTGGAATTCTGTATTTTCGGTTTTCTAAACTTGGTCATTTGGAATTCTGTATTTAAGTTTACCACTCGTTATGACCATTTGAAATAAAGAATCTGCCCTTTAGTGGAAAATCCACCTGTACCATACAAAGGGAATAGCACGTCCTTGACTTAGTTCTCTGATGAAGCAGGCGTTCCCCCTCTTTCTGCTGTGTCCTAGGAAAGGAGTAAGGACGCCATGGAGTGAAGTGAAGTGTGAGGATGAGAGGCTAAGCTGAAGAGCAGGAGGGTGCTGGTGCTCAGGATTCAGTAAAATGGAGGTTCTCCAAGGTGGCAACATTGCTGCTTTCCTTTTTCCTAGTCCAAGCTGAAGATAATACTAGAAAACCGCAGAAAGACCAGGTTTGGAGTACGCTTTCAAAATGGTCAAGGTGGCCTTGAAGAGACAAAAGCCTGAACAGCCTGGACACGTGCTAGGGGTTATTTTTCAGCCTTTCGCCTATTCTAGGGACAGTCTGATATGATTGGTTCCCAGAGAATATTTTTATTTTGTGATCAGTTTAAAAAAAAAAGAAGTGGTGGAAATGAGTATACAAACATGATTTCTAGACCAACTGGGAATAGTTACTGGATGAGATGTGAAAATAAGAATTTTGAGGTTGACAGTGTTACAGTTACACTTCTCAAAACATAGGTTTAAATCATATTTATTTTGTAAATGGCTAGCGTCTATCCATAATATATTACTTATTATGGTGTAGCAACTTTTGTGATGCTCATGAGGCCAGGAGTTTGTTTCTAAAATGCAAGACTGTGTCAGTATAATGAAATACAAACACAAGGTGCTGAGACTGTTACGTAGGATTTTCTACATTCAGACCTACGTGCTATCTTTGATACTATCTGCTTTATAAGATTAAAGGTTATGTTCTAGGAAGAGAATTTGGTGGAGGTTCCCACATCAAATATTTCTCTGGAATATTTTTAGGCTCTGAACCCTTGTAGCATATCCAGCATGACAGGGTGGCTCAATACTACAAGTGGCTTGGCTGAGTGCTTTGGGAATTCCTTACACATTTTTAATTTGATAATAAGGTCAAAAGAGGTTACTTTACTCTGTGGGCTTTGACTTTCTCAAGCTGGCCGAGATGGGACTACAATAAAGATTTGAGCACTGTTGGGAGGAAAACAATTCATTTTAATCAATTCAGTGAGTGTCATTTTGAGAAAATACTATGAACTCAGCACTTTTCTAGAATGAAAGTAAGGGCAGGGATGGTCACCGAAATGGATAGGAAAGGGGCCCTGCTCTCAAGAATTAAAACCCAGTTGGGAGGGAGATAGGCCAGGGAGCAGGACACAGCAATCGTCAGGGCATGGCGGCTCACACCAGCACTTTGGGAGGCTGAGGCAGGAGGGTCATTTGAGGCCAGGCCTTGGAGACTAGCCTGAACAAGGTAATGAGTCTCTGTCTCTACAAAAAAAAAAAAATTATTTTTTTAATCAGCAGTCAGACATGTATGGTTGTTTGAGCATAACTGTGCAAGGCACTGAATTGAGCACTTCGTTCCTCACAGCAAGTCTGTGTGAATTATCATCATCCTCACTTTGTAAACAAGGTGAGAGATGTTTGAGGTAACCCGCCAAAGATCTCTCAAGGAGTGGGTGCTACAGGTGGGGTCCCAGTGCAGATCTGCCCAGGTTCGAACACCCCACTGCATTGTCTCTCTGTGTGAACCATCAGGGCAACAGCAGGTACAAAGTTGGTAACCCGGAGAGCTCTGCAAAGCCTAGACCTTGAGCTACGGGAAAGATTTGCATAGGCAAAGGGGAGTTGGAGAGGATTCTAGATGGATAGAGTGAGCAAGTCCTGTGGGAATGATAAGTGTTATAGTGAGACTTTGAGTGTTGCACTTTATAGTTTAGAAAACTCTTTCACGTCTGTTTTCTCAGGATTTTACAGTGTACCTGTGAGGTAGTCAGGGCAGACATCATTGTTCCCATAATAATGGAAACCCCAGCTCAGAGGTAAGTGACTTGCTTGTGATTAGCATGAGCTGGAGTGAACCCAGGCTTCCTGGCTAAGGTACAGTGCTTGGAGGGGACCTTAGCTGATAGCAGCACACTTTGTAGAGTATTTTAGTGAGATGGTGAATTTATTCATAACAATAATTAATTCATACAAATATTAAAATGAAGTCTGCTTGTACGGATTGGATTTGGGTTGAGATTTCCTATCATATACTGGAAACAGGTTTATCTTTCCAGTGTTCTGTCCCATTCATTTATTCATCAGACAGATATTTGTTGCACCCCAGTCACCTGTCTGCCAAGCACTGTCTAGTTACTCTTTTCGACCTTCAGCCAGTTCCACAGCCTCAGCAGGTGAAGCACGCTGCGTGATTGCCAGGCTGGCTGAGCGGGGTGGAGAGCTCTGAATGTTAGAATCTCTTTTAAAAGGGTGGCTTTCTTGATGACAGCTGCCCCGAATAGGGTCCTCAGAATCTCCCCAAAGAGGACTCACACTTTTGCAAAGTTAGGGAGTCAGCCCCCAACTCATAATATGGTTCTTCTCCCTGGAGAAATGGGCAGGTCTGTGTATAAAATGGGGGACAGTGGGGGTTTTCACCTCGAGTCAAGTGCCTGCATTCCCCCCCCTTCTTGTTTGGTCACAAAGGGCAGGAAAGATGGGCCTTTCCTCCCAAAAGGAAGGAGGCACTGTGGTGTTGCCACAGGAGTGAGAAGCACCCTCAGATAAAATGAAGGCCCAAGATGGCAAGAGGGGGGAGAGGAAGAACCCAGAAATCCCGTTTTTCAGAAAGAAAGAGTCAGTCTCACGTATTCTTCACCTCTGTTCCTCCTCCCAGGTCCTCTCTCAGTCCCTGGCCCTGCTGAGTCCCCGTGTCCCTGTCCTCTTTCACAGCAGTTCTCTCCTTTTTTGGTGCTGGAGTGAAGGGGACAGAAAGCTAGTAGTGTCTCTTCGGGTTAGGAATGTGGCCAGGAATAGCAGGTATCACTGAGCCAGAGCTTGCCTGTGCCAGGCACTGTCCGAGGACTTTGTACCTGTTACCCCACTAATAACACCACCTTTCTCGGTGGAGAAATAACACCACCTTTTTACGGATGGAGCACTTGAGGAGCTGACAGAGTTATTCAGTGGCAGGGCCAGGCTGCGAGCCAGGGTGTGCCGTGTCCAGAACTGTGCCCTTAGCAACATGACCTGCTGCGCTGAGCGCACGCCTGCGGAGACCAACGTGCCCAGCAGATCAGGGAGGAGCAGAGCTGCTCGGAGGAAGGCTGAGGAGACCCAGAGACCCTACATGCACCTCACGTTCCTCTGCAGACCTCTACGGAATGTTAGGGTATCCTGGTCTCAATGGCTTCTGTAGTTTCATACAGCACCCAGAATATGTCTAATTATACTATGGGGCCAGAAAATGCTTCAAAAACAATTGCAAGCAAAGCGAAAATTTAGAACAGGGTGTCCAACTTACAGCCCATGGGCCGTGTGTGCTGATTTTGTGAGGCCTTTTGCTTACCTGTAGTATTGGCTGTTACAAAACATATTCATGGACCTTTCTTTTTTACTAATTAGTTTTCATTAGTGTTTGTGTATTTAATGTGTGGCCTAAGACAACTCTTCTTCCAGTGTGCGGCAGAGAAAAAGGGTTGGGCACACCTAGTTTAATGAGCCTCTTGAGGCTTCTTTAAAAACGTGTTTGTAGACTGTGTTTCAGCAGCTGTGGGTGCAAACTTAGTCGTTCCCTTAGTCTCTCTTGTTACCTAAAGCATAAGAGGTATTTGTAGTTGGCCGTCTAAGCATTTATCATTTAGTCACTATTCCAGCTACACCGGGAGTTTGGTGTTGCCTCTAACTCAGGTTTTACAAGTGGGAAGCTAAGCCCAAGAGATGAAAGTGATTCTCCCAGGACCACACCTTCATCAGTAGGTGACCACACTTCCAAGTCACGTCCCTGACATCAGTTCACTGTGTCAGAGCTGCTTCAAGTCCCGGCCCCACATCTGGGCTGGTCTTAATACACAGCCCCCCATCCTCCCCTGCATGGTGGCTGCAGCTACCATCTCAAGGATTCCAGGGTCAAGTTTAAATCCCTTCACTGAGGGTTCGTTATCCAACCCTCCTGAAGGTGTATCTCCCTGTCTGTAACTTTCACATAACCTCCTTCCCTCGACCAGCAAAGTAGGACCTCCAGATGTGAAGGGGGCCCCTCAGGAGAGGGAAGGGGTGGGCAGGAGCGAAAGTCCGTTGGGCGTCTTCCCCGTACCAAGCACTGGCTGTGCTTCGTCCTGTCTCATTCCACCTCCCACCAGCTCCAAGAAGGTTTTCTCCTCGTAGATCAGAAAAATGAGCCTTTAGAGATGTTCGTTTGCCTGAGGTCCCAGAACTGGAAGACGAGAACCTGGATGTGGACCTGGTCTGGCCATGGCTTGGCCAGGCCACCTCGGCGGGAGCGGCCTGTTGTGCTGCCCCTCCCCTTCTTCCTGTTTCTGGCTGCCTTTCCAGCCTGCCTCCCGCTGTGCCCTGGTGAAGACAGGTGCTGTGTCCCACTGTCTCATCCCCCCTCGGAATGAATGCGTCTTCCCTTCTCTCCCCTGTCACCAGGCCAGTCTCTCTCTGGCTGCATCTCAGCCGGTTCAGATTCTTCCTAGTACCTCAGATACTACGACAGCCAGGAAGCCTTTGCAGTATGTATCCTTACAGGGGTGTCCAACATTTTGGCATCTTTGCACTGTTTTGGAAGGAGAATTGATTGATTGTCTTGGGCCACACCTTAAACACTAGTGAAAGCTGAGGAGCGGGAAAAAAAAAAAAATCTGTGCTTAATTTTTATAATATCTGCTACCACCAGTAAGCCAAAAAGTCCTCACGTAACCGGCATGCAGCCTATGGGCTTCCAGTTGGACGCCCCTGGGCAGCCTGATTTACAGTAAGAAAACCTTGCTTTGAGCCTCAGGCTGGAGCTGTAGGATCAACTCTTAAGGATTTTTCCTTATTTTCTATAGTAGAGTGGCAGTGTTGGCCCTGACCACCTCATCAGATTATCCTGCAGCAGGATAGCGAATCCTATATGGTTAAACACTTTTTCAAAACAAAAAACACAGTATTCTTATTTTTATTATCCCCTTCTCCCTTCGCCTTCCAAATTAGAAATTATCTTTACTTCTGAACCCTTGAGTACTGAATATTAGCATTTATCTTTTCTGGCACTTTCCGTGGACTGCCTGATGTTTACTTGTTTTTCTGTGTGGTTTTATCGCGCTTCTAGGCAGCCTGCACATCCTCCCCCAGCACTGACAGTTTCCACGTTAGGTTGCGGTTATTTATTTGCAGGGCTCTGCTAATCTCCCCTAATGTAAATTGTCAGATCCTGGAGGGCAAGTGTGACCTGAATTCTTTTTTGGATTTTCGGGAAGACCTAGCCCAGTGCCATATCTATAACAAATACTCAGCTGATAGGTGCTCAGACATGTGTTACGTAAAGACACGAATATATTGGACATTGTTGTATAGGACTCTGAAGATCTGTCATAAAATATACTACTGTGTTGAGATTTTAGAGGCATTTGGTGAGCCAAACTAAGATATACCTCACTTAGGTTGAAGAACTTTTTGCAATATACAGAACTAGAGTGGAATTTGGGATTTGTAATACTGATCTGTGGGCTGCAACTTCTTTTTCAAGTCTAGAAGAGACCAAGAAGTCACATGTGAAAGCCAGAGACAGGTTGAAAACCAAAACTGAAAAGTCACATGTTCTGCTTGTTCCCTATTCTGCTGTGACACTGGTCCTGCTTTATAAAGGCCTAAGAGAGTATTGACCTGGCCATAAGCTGATGCTGATGCTGTCTCCTTCTCAAGATTCCTCATGAAGCACATTTTTCTACCTTAATTTAAGAACACAAAACCATACGTTAAGCAACACCAACAATAACACTTAGCAACGGTCACATTTGTGAGGGAGCAGGGTCCCTGCACACAGTGGCCCGAGTTGCCCTGCCGAGGGTGCCCAGCCAGGGGCGAGCAGGGCCCAGGTGCAGCCTGCAGCCAGCTCAGCACTGCCCAGGTGGGGCAGCATCTGTCTGGAGGACAAGCTACCTCTCTCTGTTCTCAGCAACTGCCCTTTAAGGGGAAAGTGTATTATATCATCATGTTCTACTTTTCCTACATAGTCATGACCAGGTTGTTACAAAAAAAAAAAAAAAAACCCTCCACGCAAGGCAGAATCTCAGGAGATGTACTGACAATTTAGCCTCCCTGGTTCCCATGGGCATTTGATTTTACTGGAATAAAAACAATGGAAGAAAATCATATGGACATCTATAAGGTAAAAGAAAGATTGCAGAGCAGTGCGTTGTGCATCTCAAAATAGACCCAGGCGTGACACACTAAATCTGTTCCTATAAGTAGTAGATTATTGGAGAGAGAGTGACTGGTCAGGAATGCATCCATGGGGACAGGGGGCCAGACTAGGGAAGGGCCGAAGCCCCAGCCTGTGGAGATCACAGACCCAGGGGCTGTCCTTGGTGCCTTTAGAGTACTGTGTGCAACTTGAGTTCCCCAAATTCTTTACCATCTGATACTTCCAGGCGGAGACCCACACTCCTCAGGACGGCATCTAAGGTCCTGCGTGAACCGCCACCTGTCTGCTTCCCCGGCTTGCTCCTGACACCTCTCTCTTGCCTCCCATGGACAGTCACCACATACCTGGTCATTCTGCAGCAGTCCTGCTTGTGCCCGGTGCTTGTGCCCACCACCCTGTTGCTGGAACTCCACCCCTGCCCGTCCTCCCTCCTGGCCTGCCTCTCTGCTTCCTGCAAGTCCAGGCTGGTGTGCTCTAGCCGGTCTTCCCTGACCCCCGTCCCCACCCCTCCCCACATGCTGTGCACATCTGCAGCGAGGCACAGACATTACTGGTGAGTCTCTCCACTAGGCTGTCAGCTCCCTGAGGGTGCACCTGTATCCTACTGCCCAGCACTCCGCTGGTCACGTGGCAGACCTCAGTAAACGCTCACGGAATGAAAGAAAGGGGAATCCGATTTTAAATTTAACCTGAAGTGGTTAAATTTAACCACTTAGATCAGCTAATTTGGAACTTTGCTATCCAGCTGTTTTACCTCTGAGCACCTGCCCTGGATCAGATGGTGAAACGTACCTATCCTGCTGAGTAGCTAGCAGCACCGCACACATCAGGACTATGTCCACACTGACAGTGGAATGTCTGCATTATTGAGTTAGTGGGTTAGTGGCAGTACCCGTTGGTAGAGGCAAACTGTGAAGCAGGACACATTGCTGTGCCCATGTGTACAGCCAGTCTCCCCCTCGCAGACTGGCCCCTGAATCTTGCATCCCAGTGGCCCTGGCGTATCTCTGCTGGTCTCTGCCTGTAGTGACCTCTGCTCCCCTCGTCTCCATGATCCTTTACTTGTCCTTCTAGCCTTAGCTTAAATTCCTCCAGGGCAAGACTTGGGTTCTTTATTGTATTACTAATAAACAATGCAGGGCACAGAGAAGACCCTTAATAACTAATTTTGAAGAAATGAATGAACACAAGCTGGGCACGGTGGCTCACACCTGTAATCTGAGCCAGGTGGATTGCTTGAGCTCAGGAGTTCAAGACCAGCTTGAGCAAGACCCCATCTCTACTAAAAGTAGAAAAAATAGCCAGGCATTGTCTCAGCTATGTGGGAGGCTGAGGCAGGAAGATCACTTGAACCTAGGCGTTTAAGACTGCTGTGAGCTATGATGACAGCATGGTACTTTACCAACTGAGACTCGGTCTCAAAAACAAAAGAATGAATATCATGCTAACGCACGTTAAAATGTAATTCGCCACCAATTAGCTTATCTGGGGACAATTTGTTGAGTTGGGATAGTTTCCGTGTGCACGATTGTCCCAGCACACGAGGTCTCCCTCCCACCCTCGAAATGTTGGCAGCATGAATATACGTCAGTGTCAGGGCACCCTGTCTAGACATCATGACAACCCCAAACGCCTACATGTGTGAGCTACAGCATGGTCCTTAGCAGGCCAGAGTAGTGGGATCAGTCATCATACGGACAGTTTTAAATGGAAAAACTATTCCATTGCCATCAACTGAACACACCTTCCTTAGCCACTGTCTGGCAGCTGCCAGTGTGGAGGGGACAGATGACAGGCCGTGCAGAACCAGCACATCAGCGCATGACACAGCCCAGAGAGAGGGATCAAAGGCCATAGTCTGATCATGGTCAAGTTCCTGTGCCTCTTTCTGTACAAAAGACAGCTTACGACATGCATATTTGATAATATATTCAAAAGTCATTACAAAGTTTAGACAGATTCTCTTTTATTTTTTCCAGGCAGTCAATATTCTTGTAAATGAGAACCCATAAAATTGTTTTCTTAGTATTACATTTTTTTCAAACATGTACAAATATACTGTGTTATTTGGATTCCAAGGGTTTTACAGTGTTTTTTACTTGAAATCAAATTTTACATCTGAAAGGTTAATGGAGAAAACTAATTATGCTATCTGATAACCGAATGTGTGATGAGACATTTGTCTCTATAATTAACAGCAAGGAACTTTTATAGTTTCATAAAATTGAATGCTACATAGAGTATTCTGTGAGCATTTGTTTGGACGAGGTGTCCAAAACAGAGATGTTTATGGATGATATAAAGTTGAAATGAAAGGCATTGCAGGTGTCTGTGCATCTCACGGCATTTCTCATTGTTGAGATGGAAGCCAGAAGATTAATAACTTTACTTTGTCACGATAAAATAAGTAATGTGTTCTTGGAACAGTGGTACAGTACATAAGTTACTCAGTAATTCCAAGAATTTATTCTGTTCCAGGAATAATATCCTTAACAACTTATTTTTACAGAAAAGTTGATGCAACGTAATAGACTATGAAGTTGCTTGTATGGTTAATGGGATTATACTTCAAATGCGACTTCACACCTACATATAAAATGTAAAGAACCCCACCAAAAATGCAAGGTTACAGTAGGACTTAAAAGTGGGAAGTCAGGAGATGCAAAAGTGAAAGCTCTTCTGCTAGCATTAACTCATTCTCATTGCACATATATAATTTTTTCGATTACTAGCAAGACTTTAATGGGTACCTTGATAGCGCTGCGTGAAATACGGTGAGGGCTGCTGCACGGGTGTTAGCGTTAGCATTTCTCTGCAGGTTCAACGATCTTCTCTGTCATTCTGCTCTGGGAGGGAGAGCCTGGTGCTGGAGCTCCGGGGAGCCAGGTGGCCCAGATCCGAACCCACTTCTCTTGTTTTACTTTGGTCATCTGGGCAAGCAGCTTAGTCTTCTCGTGTATCAGGTGTGGGGAACTGAAGTCCTTGGGTGGCATCTTTGATGAACTAGGAAGAAAGTGAAGCTGAGACTTGTTCCTTGGGAAAGCTTTCCGAGGAAGGTGGTGGCAGGATGGAATTCGGGCCCCACGTGGCCTCTGCTTGCCACCACCCACCACGAAAGGAGGAGAGATTGTGCCACGGATGAGGGTTTATCCCTTGCACATCTTCCCATCACATCTGTTACTAGAATTTACTTATTTTTCTATTGATTTTGTTGATATTTATTGGGTAGCCACTAGTGCCAGGCTAGGAGATGTCACAACCCATGAGGTGGAGATATGGAAAATTAAGGATTCCACAGGGACATAGAAGAGGGGCCTCCCTGGGCCTGGGGTATTATGGATAAGGAAATTACCCCTGTGAAAATGCCCTTGAAGCTAAAGGACAGGGCTGGGCCTGAGGAGGAAGAAGGACCAGTAGCATTGCCCTTCCAGAAGCCATGTTCTACCTGGACATGGCTTCTAGTCTGCATCACCCACCCCCTGAGCACGCTCCTGGAAACTGGAAGGCCTCCCTGTTTGTTTGTTTGTTTGTTTGTTTGGTTTTGAGACAGAGTCTCACTCTCTTAGCCAGGCTAGAGTGCTGTGGCATCATAGCTCACAGCAACCTCAAACTCTTGGGCTCAAGCGATCTTCTTGCCTTAGCCTCCTGAGGCGATGGGACTACAGATGCCCACCACAATGCCCAGCTAGTAAAATACACTCTCCTGGGCCTCCCAGAGTGCTAGGATTATAGGCATGAGCCACCACACCCACTCTGGAAGGCCTTCCTTAGGGCTGATGCTGCTCAGCTTCCAGTGGAACTGTTCTGAAGCAAGGCCTGGGCACTGATATTTTTAAAAGTTGCCCAGGTGATTATAATGTGCAGCCAGACCATAGCACAGTGGTTCTCATGCAGGAGAAAAACATTGGAGAGACTTTTGTTACAGTCATGTGCAAAGATCATTCTAGAAAATGTATTTCTTCTTGCAGATGACGGTCAGAAAAGTTGGGAAGCTTTATAGTACTGTTCCCTCGGCCCTGGAGAATTCCCACTAGCCTTACTCGGGAAAGGATGCCCCTCTCCAGGTGCCACGGGGCCCAAAGTTGTCCGAGTTGCTTGAGATCCTTGGATGAAAAAACCATTGCAAATGTGATACATTTTTCATCATCATTAGTATTAAGTACATTGAAAATGATAGCATGTTAACGCACAACGTTTTAAAATTTTAAATGGCTGAGGAAATGTAATATAGCCAGTACTTAATCATGTTCATACTTACCTGATCCATGGTGTTGATATGTAAATTAGCCTCCTCCGGGAAGGAGGGGAGATTTGCATTTCTGTATTAGGATTCTTAGAAGTTTTCTGTACAATAGAAGAGGATAAGCTCAAATTACATTGAGAAAGGGCGTCTCTTTCCAAAAAGCAAATTATGAACATCTTATCTCTTGCGGAATGAAGGTAAGCTTTTGGTTATGTTACTGTGGGAATTCAGAAGTGGCTGTTAATCTACAATCTTGTTATAGTTTTCCTTTGTATATTGTCAGCCTTTAAAGATTCTTGTTAAGTGTTTTATAGACTGATGAGCACAAGTAAATTCTTATTCCACTTTTCTGAAATTTTAATCTTTGGCTTTTATAGAACTAGCAGGATTCAGGTGGCCACGTTTTCTTTGTTTGGTTTATTTTTCTCTTTCTTTAAGGGACAGAGTCTTGCTGTGTTGCTGGAAGGCAATGGCTTTTCCCAGGCATGGTTCTAGCTCCCGGTACCCTTGAACTCCTGGGCTCACGCGACCCTACTGCCTCAGCCCCCCAGGTTTCCAATTTAAAAGGAACCGTCTGAGGCTCGTTCTCTGTTTGGAGTAGCACAGTTAAGTCGGGATCCGTAAAGATTCCTTGGTCCGCTGACTCCTTATTCCCACCTTGTGTGCTAATGTGGCGGCTGGGTGGTCACGATGCTGGGTAGTTCAAAAAGCTCTGTGCCATGCGTGACAGCCGCCCAGACACCAGCTTGCCTATCTCCTGAATGGAGTCCCCTCTGCTGTTCAGCTGGTTCCTTAAGCAGCTTAGAAGAGCATCAAAGTGCTGGGACCCAGGACCCTGAGGCGTCTGGAGCCAGCTCCAACCTCACAGCCCCTGTTTGCGCCTGAGACCTGCTCAGCTCCTTCCCAGGATTAAATGTGGGTGGGGCACTTGCCAGAGGGACCATCCTACTCAGCGCTCCATGAGAGGGAACTTGAACACTCTTTTCCCTAAATACATCCAAATTCCTTTTAAAAATCCATCGCTTGCAATGCGTTTCATGAGAAAGTGATTTTAGGGATGTATTCCAGGGGCTGCAGACCACCGCACACCCCGGTGCCGCCTTTCTCCGCTTCCTTTTGCTGCTGCCTCTGGCGGCCTGTTGGTTATTCCCACCCAGCATCGTCCAGGATTTGCTGCTTCAGAGCTGCCGCTGCTGGTTGTCTGTCTTACTGATGCAGTTTGCACCGGGTCCCTGTCTTCCGTGTACTCGGCCTCAGAGCACCACAGGAGAAAGAGTGCAAATATTAATAGTTCTTCTAGATTATTTTTCCTTTAAAAAAGTTAACACATCTTCATTTCAAAACCATTTTTGAAGTTAAAATTTATAAAGTTGAAAACAAGATATAACGAAAAAAAGTCAAAGATCCTGTCCCTGGCTCAGCGCCTGTAACACAGTGATTAGGGTGCCGGCCACATACACTGGAGCTGGCGGGTTCGAACCCGGCCTGGGCCAGCTAAAGAACAATGACAACTGCAACACGAAAATAGTCAGGCGTTGTGGCAGGCGTCTGTAGTCCCAGCTACTTGGGAGGCTGAGGCAAGAGAATCACTTAAGCCCAAGAGTCTGTGATTGCTGTGAGCTGTGACACCAGGGCACTCTACGGAGGGCAACACAGTGAGGCTCTGTCTCAAAAAAAAAGAAAAGAAAAAGGTCCTATCCCAACCACACTCCCTGGTGATGACCCCTGTTAGTGATAGAGGCATGTGAAGTGTGTGTGTGTGTGTCTGTATATATTACAAAAGAAGAAAATGGATTTAGGCTATATAATATGTTGCAACTTTTGCTTAACTGAATCTTTTTTTCACTCATACTGAGTGCCCAGTTTGAACCAGGCAGACTCAGGCCCTACTTCTCAGCAGTGAACAAGGTGATCATGATCTTAGCCGCCTGGAGTTCTGGTTTGTCTTGTACATACTTCCAATACGTGAGGGTCTGTTGCAGCCCTTGCAGGTGTGAAGCGATGAACTAGACCTTCATTCTGCTGATAAGCCCTAATTCATTTATCCAGTGCTCTGCTGATATATGTTTGCACTGTTCCCACTTTTCCCTCAGGAAAGTGATGCTGCGGGGAATATTCACAGGTACTTGTTGGGATATTTCTGTAGGATAAATTTTTTAAGTGGAATATCAGATTCTGCTTCAGAAAGGTTTTGCCAAGTTACATCGCTACCAGCAGCATATGAGTATGATTGTAAGTGTATACCTTCACCGAAAATAGGCTTTAAAAGTCTATAATTCGGGGGTGGTGCCTGGGGCTCAAGGAGTAGGGCACCAGCCACATAGACCAAGGTGGCAGGTTCAAACCTGGCCCTAGCCCTAAAAAAAAAAAAAAAACTATAATTAAATTGCAGATAAAAAATTTCATATTAATTTTTATTTTAATTATTAGAGAGATGCGAGGTTTAAAATGTTTATTGATCATTTTTCTTTTGCGAATTTCAGGTTCGTGTACTTTGCCTATTTTTTCACTATTAGTATTGGTTGTCTTCTGTTTTGATTTATGACCTCTTCCGTGTATTGGGATTTTAACTTGGTTGATCTAGAACATTACGTGAAGTGGTGGTTTCAAACCTAGTCATTTAATGATAGATGCCATTACCCATCGGAGGACCAGGGAGGGCGTGCTGTACTTACTATAAAATAAAACTTTTGTTTTTTTCTGCTGTAAGAGCATTTGGGGAGAGGTAAGCAGACAGACTCTCTGAATTAGGCAGTTGAAATTGTGTCATGTCACACTCTTATGGAAACCTGCGCTGATTTCTTGTTGCTTTCAGGATGAAGTCAGGCGTCCAGGTCCTTTTGCGTCTGACTTCCCCCCATTCACCTTGGTCCAGCTAAGTCTGCGTCTCCGCTGTCGCCCTCTGTGTTTTGCTCTGCTCCCGGGCTCTGTAGGATGCTGTTTTCTCTTTGCTCCCCCCAGAGTGCCCGTGGGGACACTGGCACCCTTTACTGACCTGTCACACCTCACCGTCTTCAGGACGCCGGCTGGAGGCCTCCCAGTCTGGAATCGTCTCCTCCCCACCTTCTCTCCTGTCACGCTTGTTGCACCATTTTTAAGGCATGTATTTATTTCCTTGGTTTATCTGGTGAATCACAGCCGCTGTAAGTGTATTCCTAGGAAGCGTAGCTGGTGTCTTTTAAAAGCCTGACTTGGGGCCCCTCCCGCTGGCGGCTGTGGAGCTGAGAGAGCCTGGCGTCGTCCCAGGGGCCGGAGGGAGCTGCACATCGCGGTGGCTGGATAATTGTTTTAAAATCAAACACAGAGACAAGGAGAGTATAGGTTAATATTTACATGTACTTTTAAGATAAAGACATCAAAGAAAACGGCTTGTCCTTCTTCCCCTCCTAGGACTCGGCCTGGCTTCTCGCGGGGAGCTGTTCTCCTTTGGCGGTAGGTGTTCTGAGGGAGAAGTCTGGGAGGCAGCGTGGCAGCCCACCGTGACAGCTGTTCTTCTGTCCCATCCTACTGTTTCTTTGCTCCTTTTGGTTCTTACACCCGTCTCGAGCCCTTTTTGTCCTTTTTCTTCAAGCCCTATTTTCCAGCCTGGGTCCATAGCATTCCCTCCTGGCACCCGTCCTGTCTGACACACCTGTCCTTTGTCAGAAGTGAGCGTTGTCCTCTCAGAGTACATCCCTCTGTCCCCCAGGCCAGGCTGTAGACTCCTGAAGCAAAGAGGCTGTGTGTTAACCTCTCACATTTAGTAGTAGTACAATATTTATTAAACGGATGTATGAGTCTGATGGTATCTAGCTGGATTTGAAGGACTTGGTCCTTTAGATGTGAGTGTCGCCGTACGTCGCACTGCATAGTTCTCAGCTCACAGCTCAGCGTGGGGACACGCACAGTCCAGAGGCTCCCCCTCGTAGCATTTGGCTCAGCCAGTTAAATGATTCTGTGGCCATCCTGTGTCTCTCTCCTTCACAGTGACATCAGACTATGCCGTGTGAAGACCCTGGGGCTCTTGATTGTCCCCCTGTGACTCCTTCAGGAATGTAGGTTCTGGCATAGTCCTCAGCAGAGCTCTAATTTATTTTGAGGGGGTTCCACTTAAGATTGCATGTGAAAAAGGGGCTCACTTGGAGAGTCATCGTGCTATCCCACAGACTGCTGCTGAGCTAGGATCCCAGCCTTGTGGGTCCCTGGCGAATGTGCCTGTTGTCCCCACAGGCTGCCCTTGGGACCCTGATGACACCTGCATGCTAATATGGGCCTGGAATGAGGCCTCAGGTGCTCTGGGAGCAGGATCCGCGTCAGATTTCTCTCCCTCGAGCTCACCTGCTCAGGTTGTGGCCGGAAAGCCCACACCGCAGCCCGAAGGCCACACCGCTCCCTCCTGCCCCCTCACTCCACGTGCCGTCACTCTGTCACTGCAGCGCGGATCCAGGACAACCTCATGGGTTTTGAAGGGGAAATATCTTAGACCATATAGTATAATCCTGTTCTGTCATCTTGTTCTTTCTCACAGATAAACTCAACTTTTTCCTACTTATTTTAACATGCCATCACCTAAAAAGCACAAGGATTTTTAAAGCTGTCTTTATTTTTCTTCAAGTACATTCATGGTGCTGTGCAACCATTATCACCTCCAGTTTCAGAACTTTCTGGCCACTCAGAGACGCCTTCGTGACGCCACCTGTCCGCACACAGGTCTGCACTGTCCTCGCTGCACCCGCTGGCGGGCCTCTGACCTTTAGCCTGGATGCTGCACTTTGGGTCCATTTTTTGCTTGTTAATAAAGAGCAGTGTCCTCATAATACCCCAGGGTATGTTTGAAGATAATTCACTCAGTAGCTGTTTATTTCTTATCCTTTACATGTTTTAAAAATCCTTTTCGTTGGCTTTTTCATTATTTCCTCAAGTTTCTCAAAGCCCCCTTTAAAATAGAATACAGCTGGCTCAGCGCCTATGGCTCAACGGGCTAAGGCGCCAGCCACGTACACCTGAACTGGTGGGTTCGAATCCAGCCCAGGCCCACCAAACAACAATGACGGCTGCAACCAAAAAATGGCCGGGCGCTGTGGCGGGCGCCTGCAGTCCCAGCTACTTGGGAGGCAGAGGCAGGAGACTCGCTTGAGGCCAGGAATTGGAGGTTGCTGTGAGCTGTGATGCCACAGCACTCTGTCCAGGGCGACAGCTTGAGGCTCTGTCTCAAAAAAATAAAAATAAAATAAAATAGAATACAGCTGGACACGATAGTGTAGTAAGAGCCTGACCAAACTAAGTGTAGGAGGCTGGACCCCACTCTAAGATTCTGCTGAGGTCAGGTGTCCTGCACGGCACCTCTAGGTTATAGGTTTGAGACTGAGGCAGGAGAAGGTGGGGTGGGTGCCAACCAAGGAGGGACAGCTTGGAAACAAGTGAAGTCACGTGTCCTTCAGTATTTGTGTGCCTGTCACAGATTCTCTACCAGCTAGATTAACAGGCATCTTCTGTCCCCTAAATCACCAGGGATACTCCAGGGCTTGCTCCGTGCAGAGGGCCAGCCTGCTGACGGACATCCTCCAGTGGTGGTGGGGAGCACAGCTGTGTCATCGGCTTCCTGTGCCCGCAGCCGCCTTTGTCCAGTCCTCTGTCCTGTATCAGGGTCCGCACAGTCATTCAGGCCAGCGGCCCCACATTGGGGCAATCACCCAGCCCATAGATTTAACTTCTCCCCGTCTCCGTCCATCGTCTCTCTCCTCTGCCACCCGCACTTGCTGCCATGGACCCGGCACCGTTCCCAGAGCCTTCAGCACTACTGTTCTGCCTGGTTTCTCAACCCAAAGTCGTTTCACCATCATTTAGCCAAAGTTGTTTTTATTTACTATCCTTATATTAAAAGAGATCATGAATTTAAAATCTCCCAGCGTAATAACCCCTTGTTTCTGGGGTAGACTCTTCTTCCTTCTCACATGTGAGGCCTTCAGCTCCATCACCTGCAACGTCCGCTGAGACCCGGATCTCCTGCATGCGGAGCTGCTGCTCGGGACGGGGGAGCTGGTGCTGTTCTGCAAGCTGCCTTTGGAGGCCAGAGAGCGATGTTTGGGGAGCCAGAAGAAAGACAACGCCTCCTTCCCCACCCGCGTGGGAATGAAGAATGGACAGCCCTGTAGGGTGCTCAGGGAGGAGCCGGTGTCCACTCTAGGCGGGAAGCAGAGAGAGCCAGCTGGACACCAGAGCACACAGAAGAGGCTAATGAGCTGGGGCGATCAGGACCATTTGGGGGAGCAACACATCAATATAAAGGGATTTGGTAAAAAGATGCTGAGAGATTGTGCGGGGGTACCTTCAGTTTGTACCCATTGATCTTTATATCTCTGAGGCTTACAAAGCGCTCGATGTGTGTAAAATAGTTTCTTTCTGGTGCCTTTTCACTCTTTGTTATTATGTTGTTTAGTGTTGCATTTAATTCTACTGGATTTCATTTGGTTTTTGATAAGCCATTTCTTTTAATTACTTAAAAAGGATTATGGAATGCATCAGTGCTGGTTCATTTGTAGGCTCGGACATGGTGACTGTTCTTCCTGAGTTTCCAGAGTGAGAGGGCGCAGTGGACTTGCGATGTTTGGGAATGAAACTCTGCAGCGGCTGTCTTCAGAAGCCCCAGAGGCCTAGACAAAAGAGCACAGGCAGGGTCCACCTGCAGGAGACCCTCTGGGGTGGCCTTGCAGTCAGGGGTCGTACTGGGGACTCTAGGGACACACCATAGTGTGACGGGGGTTGGGGTTTTGAATACTTACAGACCTTGTAGGTGTGCACAGGCACACTAGGGGGCCACACACAGGTCGAGAGACAGACAGGGAGAGGGAAAGAGGGACTGTGGGCTGGTGCCATCGTTGGATCCAGGGTATTATCCAGGCAGGTTTCCCCTCAGGAATTTTAAAACCAGTCGGCCACCCAGTGACCAAGAGATGGTCGCCTTGGCATATCTTCACAGTCCTCACAGGTGTGAGGGCCACACAGGCTGCATCTGACTGTCCCCTGGGGAAGTGGTCCCCAGGGAGTGGCTGTTTACAGAGGTTATCTGGGTCGACCACCCTGGGGAGCAGGGGATGGGCAATGCATCCAGGTAGAACACAGCGTCTGGAAGGGCAATGCTGCGCAGAGTTACAGCACTCCCCGCGCTGTGTGTAGGAGAGAGACATCGTCTCCTGCCACCTGATTAGCATAGTCGTGTTTGTCTCTTGCTCACCTGGCCAAGTGGAAGGAGACGCTAAGTGGTGACTCCTGTGCTGTCCGCAAGACCATGCATCATATACATTTGTATGTAAAGGACAGTGGTCGCGTAGAACCTTGAATTTAGTGAGAGGCAGAATTCAGCCCCTGCTCCTTTGAGACTTTGTCCAACAAGCATAGACACTGAACTCTCTAAAGGATTTAGGTTAAGGTTATTTTACCAAGAAGCCAGCCACATGGCATGGGCCCGTTTTGTTAACGTTTTATTGGTTTTCCCTAAAAAGATTGAGCCTCTCGAAGTTGAGCCTAAGTGAAGAAATAAGATAGACTTCGAAAGAAATTAGGGAAATGTACAGGTTTCCTTAGGGAGCCCTATTTCTGTAGAGAATGGGTCACTCCTTCCCTTTCTTGGTGTCTGTGTGGAGAAGGCATTGATGCATTAGAACTGGGAAGATGGAATTGCCTAAGGCGTCCAGTCTCGAGCTCATGCTTTCCACCACTTTTTATTAAGATCAAGAACCTGAGCTCCGTTGGGTAAGACGAGCCCTCTCCCCTTCTAAAAAGGACATGTGCACCTTCTGGGGGCATCGGGAGCTTGGTCAACACCTTAGTGACTGTGAAAAGCCCTGTGTCCTGCTGGACAACTTCCGTTCACGATATAGTTCAGGAAACTGAAGTCGGAGAACACTGGGTGACCCGTGTGCCCTCCGGCAGCAAGAAGGGCATCTCAGCCTCCCGAGCACCCACCTCTTGTGTCCCTGTACCTGCCCACATGCTCGCGGAGGCCTCAGGCCCCCTTTCTGGTCCTCTGCCCCATCTGTCCTTTCTCGGCCAAAGCCTGTCATCTCCCAGGCCCGCTCCTGAACGGAGCCCAGGACCCCCCCACCCAGGCAGCCCCTCAAGGGCAGTCACCTCCCTGCTGCTGCTGCTAGGGGGTAAGTGCTACTCCCGAAAGCCCATCGCCTCCCCTGAGAAACCCTCCCCTCCCCCAGCCTTCCTCTCAGAGCGGACTCTGCAGTTACCGCAGGGTCACTTTTCTGTCTTTTCAGATGCCCCGGCCTTCCGCTGTCTTCCTCCTCAGCACCGTTCCTTCCTCCCCTGTCCCGCCCACCCGCCTTGTCCCAATTTTGCTGTTGCTGTTCCCTTGTTTTGCTCTGTTAGCCTTCGGAAGGCAGCTTCTGACAACTGTAGGGCAGCTCCCCAGCAGAGTCTGCTCACACCTGTCATCTCCGCTCGCCGCCTCTACCTGCAGCGGAGGGCTCTGGTTGTCGGCAGGAAAATATCAGTAAAGTTACGCAGAACTCAGGTAGGCATAATCCTAGAACTCGGAAGCCAAGGGCACGAGGAAGCAGATTTGCCCTTAGAAGGTTCCAGATGTCTTGTGACTGTTTCCTTTCCCTGTGATAGCACTTTATCATACAGTTTTATCTGCGGAGCAGAAGTGGAGCCGCTGACTTGCCTGTCTCTGGAATGTGCCAGGCTCAGGTGGAGAACCCAGTAGGCGCTGACCCCAGAGCCAAGTGGCTGCCCGCTTCCTCAGGGCCTGGCTGTGGTGGCCCTTCGCAGGGAGCCACACGGGAGGTGGGAGGCAGAAGGCGGCCACCAGCCTGTGCCAGTGGAGACCAGTCTGCACGCAGCCTCGGATGCAGGGGTGACCAGCCTCAGCGAGAGTGTAATGGTTGGAAACGGCGCAGGAAAGCACTTCCTCTGGCCCAAAATGTGCTGTTAACTAGCCAGAATGTACACATCTGAAAAATTAACACCACATTTGCCTGTGGCCTTATCTTTCTCAGTTCCTCTGAGAGCTCTTCCAGACACAGCCATTCATACACACCTTTGAGGAAGTTGCAGGTTTTGCTGACTCTGGATTATCTAAATCACGCCTGGTCATTCATCCTCATAAAATCTAGAACGTGATTTACTGTTTCTATATTGTAATTGTCACAGGTGTTTAAAGTAGAAATTGTTTTGTTGCAAATAAAAATATTTCTCTCGAGCATATGCCAACACATCAAAATACAAATTTAGAAATCTGTTATTTCTGTGTTTACCCATGTTCAATATTAAAGACCAATTTAATATTTTTATTACCGTTTTTTAAATTTGAAGATACTTATTTTAAAGTAGTGTATAAGGGAGGGCAATTGGTGGGGTCACACCTACAGTGCATCTTAGAAGGGTACTGGTGAAACTTACTAAATGTAGAATATCAATGTCTTCATATAGTGATTAAGAAAATGCCATGAAGGCTATGTTTAACAGTTCGACCAAAATATTTCAGATTGTATATGAAGTCAGCACATTGTGCCCCATGATAGTGCCAATGTACACAATTATGATTTAATAAAATTATTAAAAAAATAAAATAATAAAGTAAAATACGGAATCGCCCCCCTCCAAAAGATCAATAGAATAGAGGTAAAGTTGAAATTCAAAATTCAAGGAGCATTTCAAGAGTTGTCTCAAGAATTCAATGAATTCAAAGACAAAATCACCAAATATTTTGACACATTGAGACAAGAACTTGCAGCCCTGGTGTGTTTGTTTGGTTTAATCCTGCCAGCAGGGGTAAGTACAGCATCAGTGAGATTGCAAACTGGAAAGGCCTTACCTGTGAGCTGTTTGTGGTTTTTTGGACTTGGCACTCAGTGGAACTACCTTGGGACAACTTGGGCAAGAGTGCAGAGGACTTTAAGTATTGTCTAGAGCCCCAGACTGAGCCTCTGAGCCAGACAGACCTAACAGTGTTTGGCTGTGGGGCGTGTGGAACTATTGTGGGAGAACTGCCCCTGCAAGCTCCACCCTTAGGGTTGCAGAACAAGTATTGGGTGGGAGCAACTAATCTAGTGACTGAGCAGTCTAAAGGCAGGGACAGAGATGCCTTGCAACCTTAGCCCTCAGTGGCATAGAGTGAGACTGATTTTGGCATGTAGGGTAACTGGTTAGCCACTTAAGGAGTGATTCCAGTGACAAGTGCTTTTCTGGGAAAGCTTCTGCTTAGCCCAGCTTAGCAATTTAAAGTGACCTTTAAGCGGGCTGAGGAGAGATTTAGGCTCTCCACCCTACAAGGATTGAGAAATCATTAAAAGCCTTCAATCTCCCTCTCATAGAGCCATATCAGCATTCATTACCCCAGAAGATTACTTATTGCCCAGAAAATGTTCAGCAAGATACATATACTGCTTTGTTTTTGGTTTTGTTTTGTTTTTTGTTTTTAATTTCAACATTTTCCCTATAGATTTTTTCTTTTTTTCTTTCTTACATTTCTTCATTTTTCTAGTTTAAATATAATTTTCCATTGTTGCCCTTTTCAACAATTAGAACTTCATTTTTGCTAGTGTTTCTACCTTTAATATTTGGTTTTTCCCCCAATTTTATCCCTTAAAGTTTTCTGTTTGCTGGTTTTGGATTGATTTATAGCATTTTTGGCTTTCCTCTCTACTTGGTGGAGGTGGGGTACTGTGTCCAAACAGGCTGGCAAAGAGCTGCTGACCTCAAGGGAACAACCCCACTTGGCACCCTGAGAGGTTGGGGATTCAAAGTACCCCGCTGTATACCTACCTATATTGCTCCTGTCCCCCTCTTTCTGTGCCTCTCTTCTGTTATCAATATTTGCTTCTACTCACCCCCTCTCTGTTGTTACTGTGGCCACCCATAAAAAAACA
>CAUYON010054846.1:0-17095 GCA_963573935.1 Arctocebus calabarensis
GTCTCAAAAAAAAAAAAAGAAAAGAATGTATAGGTGTGTTACTTATGCCATTGAATAATATAATAATAATTTTCACCATAATATGGTGAAATCCAAATAACATGTGGAGTTTGGTTAACAGTAATGTAGCAATATTTGGGTGGTGCCTGTGGCTCGGTGAGTAGGGCGCCGGCCCCATATACAGAGGGTGGCGGGTTCAAACCCAGCCCCGGCCAAACTGCAACAAAAAAATAGCTGGCTGTCGTGGCGGGCGCCTATAGTCCCAGCTACTCAAGAGGCTGAGGCAAGGGAATTGTCTAAGCCGAAGAGCTGGAGGTTGCTATGAGCTGTGACTCCACAGCGCTATACCGAGGGTGACAAAGTGAGACTCTGTCTCTAAAAAAAACCTAAAAAACAAAAAACATTAATGCAGCTATATTTGTTGTTGAGATTTGACACACGTACCCTGGTGACATAGGATGTCAACATTAGGGGAAGTTGGATAAGGAGTGTATGGGGGGGCAGCACCTATGGCTCATTGAGTAGAGCGCCGGCCCTATATACCGAAGGTGGCAAGTTCAAACCCTGCTTCAGCCGAACTGCAAAAACAGAAAAATAGCCAGGAGTTGTGGCGGGCGCCTGTAGTCCCAGCTACTCGGGAGGCTGAGGTAAGAGAATGGCCTAAGCCCAGGAGTTGGAGGTTGCTGTGGGCTGTGTGATACCGTGGCACTCCACCGAGGGCGATAAAGTGAGACTCTGTCTCTACAAAAAAAAAGGAGTGTATGGGAATTTGCTGTTCTGTATTTGCAACTTTTCTGTACATCTAAAACTATTCGCAAATTAAAACGTAGGTGTAAAGTATATAATAAAAAGACAGAAAAAAATACATGCCTCACTCAAAGTGCTGCCACTAAGAAAGGCCATTTAGCTACCCTGACAAAATAGTGGCCACCAGAGGAGCGGGCCAGCTGCAAGGGTGGGGAGGGTCATTTACCTCACACAGGTGGCTGAGGACAGTCTCAATGCTTGACCAGTGGGCACCAGGAAGGTTGTTCTCAATGCATCTGGGAAATTCTAGACTATTGGGAAGCCTAGCCAATCTAATATGGTGTGAGTAAGGTTATGGTGGCAAAATTCAGGAGCTGTGAGAGCATGTGGAGGACCCTAACCCAGACATGGGGGAAGTAACATCTCCTGCCTGAAGGGTAAGTACATGACAGGGCAGAAGGGGAAAGGCTTTCTGAACAGGACCTGCGCCAAGATCCTTCTGACAGAGAGGAAAAGCACTGAGGAAGGGCAGCTCAGAGCCAGGGACAGAACCAGGAGCTCGGAGCCAGGAGTCCAGACTCCTTACTCATTGTGTCCTTGGACAAGTCACTTAAACTTTTGGGGCCTCAGTTTCCTCATCCATAAAATAGAGATTATCGTTCCATCTGCCCTGGCTGCTTCCTAGAGTTGTTGTAAGCGTCACATGAAACAATCACCGTGAAAGGGCATGGCGTGGGGCAGAATCACCCTGGAAGAATGAGCACCCCGTCTATGAGTGAGTCGAATGGTGGGCACACCCTCTCTGCCCAGCACCCACATCGGCTCTGGCCCTCCACATCCTGGATGCAGAGCTTGGAGGAGCTCCCAGCGGCAGGGCCTTTCCTGGGAGCAGGCGACCTGTCCTTCCTTGCTGAGCGCAGATGCCAGGCCCTTCTCAAGACCCCAGGATGTGACAGGCCAGAGGCCCCCAGGGTGGGTGGCGAGCAGGCAGCGGAGGCCTGGGAGAGCAGGCTGCCAGGGCTGGGAAGATGCTGAGGTGGAGATGGAGGTATCTGTGAGGGCTCAAGCCCAGGGGGGGAAAAATTCTTGCTGGAGCTGTATAATTAAAATCCTATTAAGCGGCGCCTGGCAGTCTCCCATCAACCCCCACCAAGGCTCCACTGCCGAACCTCGCAGCAGCTGGGGCACCCTGCTCTCTGGGCACGGGCTTGGGGCTGGCCCAGCTTGGAGAGAGCAGGCTGGCCTTGGACAGAGCTGTGGTAGGCCGGGGGAGGCACGGGAGGGGAGTGTGGTCAGGGCTCCAGCCCAAACCTGTGTCTAGGTCCCTGCTCCACTGCCATGCTTCCCTCTGCCCCAGGAAGACTGAGCGACCTCCCTCCGCTCCCTGGGCCCTTCGGCCCCTCAGCCCAGGACTGAAGCACCAGCTTTCTGGTCTCGGTCTTCCCTCTTCCACCTCCCTCACAGGCTCTCAGCTTGCTGGTCTGGGCCCTGGAAGGGGGCTCTCAGGGGCCCCGTGCCATGTTAAGGCAGCTGTCTGAGGCACCACCCTGAGGAAACACCTGTGCCACACAGCTCTCTGGGCACTGGCTCAGGGCTGGCTTGACTTAGGGAGAGCTCAGGGCCAGACTGGTTTTGGCAGAGCCAGAGTGGACACAGGGGAGGGGAATTGGTCTCTGAGGCAACATCCCGTTCTCCTCCTCTTTGGAGGCTCCAGGGTTCTCTTTTCCATGCAGTCTGCCAAGGCTCCCAACCCAAATGGGGGAACACTATACCCTGCCCTCTGTGCTCCAGTCCCTCAATATCCACTCAGTGTGAACTCTGTTGTAGTTCCCTGTCCTGGGTCCACTGGGGTCTCCCCTCCCCCATCAGATGGGTTGGTCTCCCACATTGCTCTGGGGCTTTCTTTTTTTTTTTTTTTGAGACAGAGCCTCAAGCTGTCACCCTGGGTAGAGTGCCGTAGCATCACAGCTCACAGCAACCTCCAACTCCTGGGCTCAAGCGAGTCTCCTGCCTCTACCTCCCAAGTAGCTAGGACTACAGGCGCCCACCACAACGCCTGGCCATTTTTTGGTTGCAGCCATCATTGTTGTTTGGCAGGCCCAGGGGCTGGATTCGAACCCTCCAGCTCAGGTGTACGTGGCTGGCGCCTTAGCCCGTTGAGCCACAGGCGCCAAGCCTGCTCTGGGGCTTTCTGCAGGCAGAGTGCACGAACCATTCCAGGAGTCAGGGGTTGATTAGTCTCCCTGCAGCATGAGCTCTGTCTAGAGAGTCCCGGGCAAGAGATGGGGAACCTGGACCATGGGGCTCCCCCATCCTCTTCAAGTGGCCTGAAGAAGAGCTTCACAAGCTGGACTGATGAAATGGTGGGCAGGGGAGGGGAGGCAAACACTTGCTGGGCCTGGTCTCACCTTCTGAAGAGAAAATGCCAGTGTCTCTCTGCACCCAGCCCCAACCCTGCTTCAGCCCTTGCCCTTAGCACTGCCTAATGGGTCCACAATGGGGGTGGATGCTCGAATCCTCTCCGAGGAGCATAGCAAGGTGGTAAGAGTAGAGGCAGTCAGAGGTGGCTTGGCTCTGTGTGCCCTTCCCTGTGGTTGTCAACTCCCTCCTGGTTACAGGTCGTTCTAGAGGCCCTAGGGCCCCCACACCAGACCAGTCTCAAACCATCCCAGAATGGACTAAGGTTTCCCTTGATTCTCCCAGAACTCTAAGGGAGAGGGTTTTGCTCCTTTCTTTAGAAACCCTCTAGAATCTCAAAGAAATGTCAGGACTATGGCTAACTTTCAACTCTCCAGCTAGGTTTTGCCAGTTTCTCCAAGACCACTTCCCAACCCAGGATCGTCCCCATCCAGGGGGCCATCCCCTCCTGCAGGTCCTTGTCCCTTTCTTTGTAAGTGGAGAAATGAGCCCAGCTCATCTTTCAGTCAGAGGAGGAGGTACATCCCCACCCCCTTCCCACCTCCAAACCTCTCCAGCAACAGCCTGGCCTCAGAAAATCAAGAGTTCAAGTCTGAACTCTGCCCCCAACTGGCTATATGGCCTTTAGCAGCCATCACACTTCTCTAGGGCCATTTTGTCATCTTAACGAATCTGCAGGTATAGAAATAGACCCATCTCCCCCAGTGCTGCTTTCCTGCCCCATCCCCAGTGGTCCTACCACTCTCTAACCCAAGGCAGCCCCTCCCCATATACTCCCTTCCCACCAGGCACTCACCCAATTCCTTTCCTTGGTCATTGTCTTTTTTTTTGAGACAGAGTCACTCATCCAGGCTAGAGTGCCTGATATCAGCCTTGAGTTCAAGTGATCCTCCCACCTCAGCCTCCTGAGTAGCTAGGACTACAGTTGCCTACCAGAACTAATTTTTCTGGTTTTTTTTTTTTTTTTCTTTTGACACAGAGCCTTAAGCTGTCACCCTGGATAGAGTGCTGTGGCATCTCAGCTCACAGCAACCTCCAGTTCCTGGGCTCAAACGAGTCTCCTGCCTCTGCCTCCCAAGTAGCTGGGACTACAGGTGCCCGCCACAACGCCCGGCCATTTTTTGGTTGCAGCCGTCATTGTTGTTTGGCGGGCTGGGCTGGATTCGAACCCACCAGCTCAGGTGTATGTGGCTGGTGCCTTAGCCCATTAAGCCACAGGCGCCGAGCCTGTTCATTCTAGTTCCATTCTCCCTTTTGCTTTTGCCCCAGCCATTTCTTTTTCTTTTTTTTTTTTTTGAGACAGAGCCTCAAGCTGTCACCCTGGATAGAGTGCTGTAGCATCACAGCTCACAGCAACCTCCAATTCCTGGGCTCAAGCCAGTCTCTTGCCTCTGCCTCCCATGTAGCTGGGACTATAGGCGCCCGCCACAACGCCCGGCCATTTCTTGTTTGCAGCCGTCATTGTTGTTTGGCAGGTCCAGGCTGGATTCGAACCTGTCAGCTTAGGTGTACGTGGCTGGCGCCTTAGCCCGCTGAGCCACAGGCGCCGAGCCTGCCCCAGCCATTTCTGATGGCCAAAGAACTAACTCTCTGTGTGTCCAGATTCTTTTCACTTATTCAGAAAAATGTTTATTGTCTCCCTATATGTGCCAGGGACTGTTATGGCCATTTGGGATATGTTTGTCAACAAAATCGACAAAAATTCCTGCAGGGAGAGGTAAGATAGACAATCAGCAATACACATAACAAATACATAAGTTATATAGTATGGCAGACTTAAGTTCCATAGGGACACAAAAGAACAAGATTGTGTAGGTTAAGGGTGATCAGAAGTCAGGGTATAGCGGAAAGGGCCAGTGGTCTGGGGGCCTCATTGAGAAGGTGAAACTGGAACATTGCAGGAATGAAAAAGTTCCTCAAGTAGATGTCTAAGGCAAGTGTGCTCAAGTTGAAGGTACAGCTAGAACAAAGACCCCAATGTGGGAACATATCCTGTGTATCAATAGCCAGGTAGCTGCAATGAGTGAGGAAGAGTGTCAGAGAGGAAGGTAGAGAGGTGAGTGGTAGGTGAAGAGTGCAATGACTTTGGTTTTTACAGAAAGACATGGTAGTTATTGAAGTCACCCCAAGAGAAAAGGGGAAAGGGGATACTGAAAGGTTTTGATTAGAGAGATAACATAATCTAAGCTGCATTTATTTAAAAAGGATCACTGTCTAGCCAGGCGTTGTGGGGGACACCTGTAGTCCCAGCTACTCGGGAGGCTGAGGCAAGAGAATTGCCTAAGCCCAGGAGTTGGAGATTGCTGTGAGCAGTGTGACTCCACAGCACTCTACTGAGAGCGATAAAGTGAGACTCTGTCTCTACAAAAAAGAAAAAAAAAAAGGATCACTGTGGTTGCTATGTTGAAGGCAAGAATAGAAGCAGGGGAAACTGATGGGAGCTATAGTGATAATCTAGGAGAGAATTGATAGTGGCTTTAACTACATGGTGGCAATAAAGGAGGCAAGGGTGTCTGGATTCTGGATATATTTTCAAGGTAGTATAAATTACTGTCAAATCTGATATGCATGTGAGAGGACAGCAAAAGTCAAGGATGACTTTAAATTTTTGGCTTGTGCACCCAGAAGAATGGCGTTGCTGTCAGTTGTGACAGCAGAGTGATGGTACTGAAAACCATGTATTTGAGTGAGACCCTCAGAAGAGGTAGGTAAGGAAGAGTAGCGGACTGAGTTCCCAGCCCTAGACACCTCAACATTCAGGGGTCAGTGGAAAGGGCAGGAACCAGGAAAAAAGAAAAAGAAGGCTCCGAGCAGTGAGATAGGAGGAAAAACCAAAAGAGCGAGATGTCTTGAGGTTTAACATCAGTGAAAAAACTGTATCATGAAGGAGGAAGTGATTTATATGTGTACCAGATGCTGTTAATCAGTAAGATGAGAAATGAGAGTTGACCTTTGGATTTAGTGACATGGAAGTCAAGGTAACTTTGGCAAGAACAATCCTTGTGGAGTAACGGATATATAAGCCTGATCTGGGGTTGGTTTAAGGGAGAAGAGGAGGAGAATTGGATGCAGCAATATGAATGATTCTTGTCAGGAGTTTGTTTTAAAGAGGAGCAAACAAATGAAGCAGAGGCTGCCAAGGAAGCACAGTCATTAAAAGGCTTTGTTGTTTTTTAAGATGTGAGCAATACTAGCATGCTTGTGTGCTGATGGAAATGAGCCGGTAGAAAGAGACAATTTGGTGTAGGAGAGAAAGGGAAGGATTGCTGAATGTCCTTGGGTAGGCGACGGGGATTGGATTGAGTGCACAAGTGGAGGAATCTGCTTTGAAGGGTGGGTAATAAATGGAAATTATGAAGATGTGACTGCTGGTCCTGGGATAAATGTATTAGTGGGAATCTGTAGTATTCTCTTCTGGTTGTTTTTACTTTCCCAGTGGAAAAAGAATCCAATTATGAGCTGAGAACGAGAGCGGGAAGGAAGTATTAAGGGTTTGAGAAGAGAAAAGATGGTTCGAAACTGTCATCTAGCAGCAAAGGAGAGTGAACAGGGAAGTGTACTGTTAGTCAGCGGGAAGGGCCCACTTGAGTTCTGTCATCATGAGTTTAAAGTGAGATCAAGCAGTGTGGCTGTGTGTTGTTCCTACATTCAACTGAAGATGTGGAGGTGTGGAGTGGGCAGAGAGTTGGATTTGACTAAGTCTACATCGGGCCAGGTAAGTATGGCAAAGAAAAAGGGAAGTAAAGGTGTGAGGGTGTGTGGAAAGGGCGATGATTATAGCGGCTGAATCATAACATTCCACTGAGGCAGGAGGGGTGCAGGAACTTCACAGCAGTGGGCAGCCGTGGGGGGTGGTTGTTCTGGTGGGTAAAATGATAGTTGGGATGAAGAGGTAAACTGGGTAAACTGGAAAGATAGGTCAGAGAGTAGGATGCATGAAACTGAGATAACAGGGAGGTTGCAGGTGTAGGTAGTCACAACTGGAGTGGAGTAAAGGGAAGAGCGCTGGAAGACGGGAGATCAAGGTGCTGAGAGGCTGGAAGGGCCAATGATGTGGATATTTTAATCACTAAGAGTTAAGACAACACATCATGGGGAGAGAAACAGTGAACCAGGATCTAAATAATTGAAAGATGACCCTTGAGGGTCAGAAGAAGACAGTAGTGATTCATATAATCTGATGATATGAAATTCAATGTGGGGTACTAGGGTTTACAGAACACTTTCAGAAGCATCCGAAGGCCATGAGGAGCAAGAAGGACACCTCTGTCCTCACCTCTAGGCCTAGTGACAGGGTGGTGGAAAGAGAAAAGCCACTGCTTTAGGAGGCAGTGGAAAAAGCAATGAGCTCAGGGGAAAGCCAGGTGACACAGAGAATAAAGGATAAAGGAAATTTGAGCAGCAGAGGGCACAGAGGAAGAGTGTTAGGAGTGGGGGAGTTTGGGGGTGTAGGGAACATACAGAGCCTTGTGGGGGTTAGTGGGCTAGAGGTGAGGTGAACCGGGAGCCGGAAACCTCTCAGGAAAAGGGCAAAGAGCAAGGTGAGGTGAATTCCTTTGGATGGAAGGCAGATGACGGCAGTAGGCTGTGAAATTCAGAGGAATTTCGGGGACTCCTTCCCACTGAATGGTGAAGAGGAAGGTCAGGGTAGGGTCCCTGAATAGAGTGAACGTTTGACCCAGCTTGGCAACTCCTCTTCTCTTCTTTTTATTTATTTATTTTTTATAGAAACAGAGTCTCACTTTATTGCCCTTGGTAGAGTGCCATAGCATCACACAGCTCACAGCAACCTCCAACTCCTGGGCTTAGGCGATTCTCTTGCCTCAGCCTCCTGAGTAGCTGGGACTATCCTCTTCTCTTATTCTCCAGTATTCACCTTCAGCAAAAGCAGTACCCTGGAGTGTGACAATTCTGACTCTGGCATCCTATCCACCGGTTTTAAAAGAGATTTTTTTCTCTTTCTTGATTACTGAATTTCTTGTTTTTTTAAAAAGCCCTAGAAGTACTTCATCACATCCACCCCCTCTCTGCCCCTGGACACACATCCGGGGCACTGTTGACACTCTTGTCACATGGGCTACTACCAAAAAAGGTCTGAGTTCAAATATGCAGACCTGAAACTCTCCCAGATCAGCCTTTGGGGAAGGTTGATGCGGTCCCAAGGTCTATCAGACGGGTCTTCCAAAGCCCTCTCATCCATTCCCACATCTCCATAGAAAACTTTCCCTTACTGTGCTCCTTCTCTATCCCTCTGCAAAACAAACTGCTTTGGCAGGAAGAGCCTCCAAATTCGGGGAAGATGATTTTCACTCATGTGGTCTGTTTCAGAGAACACAGCTGCTCATCATCTTGGTGAATGAGATCTTGCTTCAATTCCTGGCTGCCCAGACCCAAGTTAATCACTTGGGCCTCATCTTCATTCAGATTCTCTTCTGTTCTTAGCTCTGCCCTGGTCAAAAGCCAGACCCATTCTTTGGGCTCGCTCATAGCCTGAGTCGGCAGTTGTCTAATCACCTCCAGGTTTTGCCTCTATAGTACCCAAGGCACTTCCAGAAGAGGTGCAGGCAAAGGGGCCCAGGATGCTAAGAAAAGCTTAGTATTTTTTTAATTCAATGAGAGGACGAGTTCTTGGGAGACAAAAGTTGTTTCTGTCATATGCTCTAGTTTCATGACAGCTGTTTGAATTCCAATTTCTTATCTTGTGATTTTCTGGAACCCTAGAAATCTCTGCTGTGTTCTGGCATGGTCTGGCTATTTGTCTGGGGAAGACATGCTTTCTCTCCCTAACTTGTCTCAATTATTATAGTTTCCTTCAACCAGCTCTCAGGAAAAGATCCTCACACTGAGACGTGACTGGTCAGATTCACTAGTTACCTCTTTAGGGAGTATCTGCATTTTGGTGAGAGAGATGGGGACAGCCAAGCGGCAGGGTGGGAGGAAGAGAAAGAATGGGGCTATGAAGGACGCAGACTATGTGTCAGTGTGGCCAGATCTTCACATTTAGGGGAAGAAGCTAAAAAAAATTCAGATATTTTGACACAGTCTTTTGATTTTGAATTTTCAAAAATTAATCCAACAACAACAACAACAAAAAAAACCGGCTAGGAGAGACAGATGAAAAGTATCTTTGGGTCCCTTTGGCTCTAGGTGAGATCAGTGACACATCTGGTTCTGCGTCAAGCACAGTGGTTATTTTACGGTTAATTTTTAGCAAAAAATATCATGTGGGCTGCCTTGTGGCCCTGCACTCACAAGAAGAGCTGGTCTGAGGCTGACTCTGGCCTTGGTGACTTGTATCCTGTGCTTTTGCAATCCTGTTCCTATGGACAGTTTCTTCATCTCTATATTGGGTAGGTTGCCTGGGTCCCTTAGGATAATGATAAACCGTCAAGTTCAGGGAGAATGAAATCACTCAGGTCTGCTAAAGGCAGGGGAGTGTAACAAAAAAGTCTTCCTCACTGTGAAAGACAGCTAAGATTGCAGTGGTATCATTCCATCTCTGACCCCCAGTATAATACATGACCCGTGGAACCAGATGCCTGGTTTCAAACCTCTCCTCTACGAGCTGGGTGTTCTTGGGTAAGTTACTAGCTTCTCTGACTTCCGTTTCCTAATCTGTAAAATAGGGAGCTAACCTGAGACAGAACTTGCAAGGTGCTTCCTAACCAGTATCTAAAATACAAGCTCCCACACTGGAAAAAGAATGTGACTTCATTTTTACAAGACTTACCTACCATATTTCAAATAGTGTTGGGGCTCAGAAAATGATATCCTGAAAGTATGGTGCTTTGGCATGCTAAATACTTCGAACTAAAGATTAGAAGGGCTCAGAAGCAGCCTCAGAAGCTAAGTCTCTCTCTGATCTTTTCCTGCCTTCCAGTCTCTGATCCCTATTTCTTCTCCAAAGTGAGTCATACAAACCAGAATTCCTCTTCCTCAAGGAAGATCATAAAAACTAGAACCCTTCCCCCTCTGAAAGCAATCCATAAAACCTAGAAATAGTATTCCACCCCTCCCCCCACCTTTCTGTGTAAGTGCTGGCTAGAAAGAAATTCTCTGACCTACCTTGTCCAATAGGTCTTTAGACACTCATTCCAGAGAAGTCTTGCCCCATACCTGGGAGGAAAGAATGCTACACAGAAAGGCCAGGAAGAATCTGAACAGACAGGCCATGCTGGGTTTCCCCCTCAGTCTATTATCAGATCATACCCTTTTTGACCACATTTCTACCCTTAGGTCTGTTTTTCATCAAACCTAAGCCTAAAAATAGACAGTTTTCCCTGGATCATTAAGGCTTTACTTCAGAAGGCTCCCAAGTCACAGAAAATGTTGATTCAATCAACTTGCTATGCTTTTCTCTTGTTAATCAGTCTTTTGTTATAGGTGTGACCTTTATGATGACTGAGGAAAGGTATCACACATTTTCTACCCCCACGATAGGAATCTATTTATTTAAAGTTTAATTTCACAGCCATGTTCCAACTCTGGGGGTTCATATCTGTTTCTTTCATCAACTTCAAACCTGCCTGGCTCCTTCTACCCCTTCTCCAAGCCATCAGGCTTCTGAATACCCTGGGGAAAGTTTTTATGTTAGTTCTTTAGCTCTAGGTGGTGGGGACTCCTTAACCTTTTTTCTCAGTGGACTCTCTAACTGCCCACCATGCTCCTCTTCCGTGGCCGGGAGCCCACTGAGTCGCAGACCCAGGAGACTGGCCTTCCTAAGTTCCACTGAGTTCCTGGGGGCACGCCTTCTGGGAAAGCACCTGTCTTTTCTGGTGGGGCTATACCCCTCCCCTCTTTGCATACATGTCCAGCTTCTTCCTGTTCCCCTCTTTTAGGTCTACGTTGCCTTCAGCCTGTTCTTTAATCAAACAAAAAGTGCCATTAGAACTTAAGAATCTCATTTTAAATTGTAAAAATCTGTTTTAGGTTGTTGCCTTCCAACCAAAAGCAGCATCCTTCATCCATCTGGAAAGGAGTCACCATTTCTTGAACACTGGCCAGTATGGGGTCCATGGGAAAAGTCTACTAAAATTATGGGGGAGTGGGGAGGAGGGAGTTAGGAAGACTGATCCAGAGGAGAGGGCAAACCCTCTGGCTGGGCAGTCAGGGGCTCTCAGGAGAGGAAGCCAGGCCGGTGATACTGCAGTCCAGCTCCTCCGGCGGGGGTGGGGTGGGGTGGTGGGGAAGCCCGCAGCGCTGCGGGGGCCGGAAGTGCTGGGCTCAGTGGCGAGTGGGTGGAGAGGGGCTGCCGGAGAGCTCAGCCTCTGGACTGGACAAGGGTATTTATAGCACCTGTGTTTCTGGACCTGTCTCCACCTGGATTTATGCGGCCTGTGGCTTTATCGTGTGTGGGAAATGAGGGGGGCATATCTCGCTGCAAGGGGCTGGTTCTTGGTCTTGGGATTCTGGCTGGAATGACGTTACAAAATCAAAACAAGGGGCCGTCTGGGGGAACACGGAGGCAGAATAGCTCTCCGGTGCTGTGCCTGCAGAGTAATCGGTGGTTAGGCCTGGTGAAACTCGGGGCTTTCCAACTGCACGTAGTGCTACATTTGCAGCAGCCGTGGGTGGGCGTGGGTGCGGCAGGTGTAGGCGGTGGGGGCCGCGGATCCCACCCTCCAAATCGTCGGGGGTTCTGGCTCTCTTGGCCTCTCTTCAGATCCTCTGAAGAATTAAAGCCTGAAAAAATGTTGGGGGGAGCAGGGGGAAATCTGTACTCGGAAAGAAGCTCCCAGAGAGCACGTGGTGGCGGATCCTTTGTGGGACGCGAAACCGTAGAGCACCACGTTTGCAGACCCCTCCTTGCTGTCCGCACTTTCAACTTCCCCTAACCATGTGTCTGGCTGCCCTTGGATGCGATGACATCATTTAACAAAAATGTAAATAACTGTCCTTTGGGCCTTTCAAGAACCTAGTGATTGAGGAGAGGGCAATGCTTATTAACGCTGAACACGACTTTACCGTCAGACTTTCAGGCGGCTCTCAGCGACGTGAGGGCGCGGTCCCGCGCTGGCCTCCGCGGTTACAGCCGCGTCGTCTGGGGTTTGGAGGTCACAGCGCGCTGGAGACCGGGCGATGGGCAGGGTGGGCGGTGAATCTTGGGCGGAAAGCAAAGAGCAGTAGCGATACCTAGACAAATGACGATCTCGTAGACATCTGTCCAGCACCTCCCTCTTCTCCTTTAACCTCGAGGCAGCGCAGATGAGGCAGGCACTATTGCTAAGGTCACCGTTTCACAGATGGAGAAACTGAGTCTTAAGCAAAGGAACGTGCCCCAAGGTGCCATAACAAGTGTCAACTTCAGTTTCAAACTCTAACGTTGGGGACTCCGGGGCGGCTCTGGCCGCTCGGCTCCTCCCGGGCCGCGGGGGACCGGGCGCGGCCGGGCGGCGAGGCCGAAGGCGGGCGCACGGGGCGGAGAGAGGCTCTGGCAGGGGCCGCGCAGGCCCGGGGCTGCCGGAAAGGCCGGTTTGGTGGCCCGGGACGAGGGGGCGGCCGGCCGGGAATCCCGAGCTGCACAGCTAGGCCAGGGCAGCTGCCAGACGCGGCTGGGGACTGGCCCGCGTTGCGGTCGGGCAGCGAGCAGGCCACATACCGCGCGGCGCAGAGGAAATGGCTGGAATTCCTCCCGCGGCGCCTCGCGGGCCTCGCGGCGGGCGGGGCTCCCCGGCCGGGCGGGCGGAGCGCGGAGGGGCTTCAAGGGCCGGCGCGGGGCGCTGGCGAGGGCTGTCTCGGCTGCCGGCCCCGGCACCTCCCCCTGGGCGCCTCCCGCTGCTCTCTGCCAGCATCAGGGTCTTCAGAAGCATGAGCAAGCTCGAGAAGGGGAGCACGTGAGGACTGCGCCCAGATCCCCCGGCCTGGCCTCTTGCCCCCTTCCCAGTCTCTGGCCCAAGCCTGCGAATTTACAGGGCACCCGCTCAGGGTCTGCGGAACCATCCTGCCGCGCCTGCTGATCCCCACACTGGCTCTGACCCTTGGGGTGACCGGCAACACACGCGGGGGGCCCAGCGGAGGGGAATGCTGAGGACCTGGCTCTGCCCTGGGCGCTGAGGCCTCAGCAGGTCCCTCTTCTGCTCTTGGAAGGCCTCGGTCACTGGTGTCCCCAGTGTTCCAGGCCCAGGCCTTGGGACCTGCTGCCCGGTGTAGGCCTTTCTTCACAGGCGTTTAGGGCAAGGCAGGGTGTTGGCTTGGAGGGCTGGGACTCGCAGTGAGGGAGAGGCAGGCAGGTGGGCGCAGGGTAGGAGGGACGGAGCAAGGAAAGCCAGGGCCTGACGGGAGGAAGACTTGGGCCTGAGGACTGGGGTGTGGAGGCACGAGACGGGATAGACAACCTTCTTGGGGTCCACTTAGAAAGAAAGTGGCCATATTCCCTTGGACACAAGTGAACATTACATGATTTGAGTAAGAGGATTGGGAAGGTGAAGGGTGGATGGAGAAACTTAATTTGAAGACTATACGGCTAGCAGTGGGCCGTTGGCCCTGGGAACCAGGGCTGTTGGATCCAGGATCTCTTTTCTCTGGTAGTCTCTTTTGGGGTGCCTGACAGAATCAGGAAAGGCATTTTGGGAGGCTTTGCTTTTTGTCTGCACCACTAAACTCTCAGCACTGCAGCCTGCTGCACTCACACCTGCTTTTGTTTCTTCTCTACTGGGAAGGCCCTCCCTCCTGGTCTCTGACTGACCAGTCTGGCTTCCAGTCTTCTCTATGATATTTTCCTTGACCTCCATGTCTTCTGCTCTTATCTGCTTCTATGGCATATATCATTGGATCTTTCGTCCTGGATTGTGAATATTTGTTGTTGTTGTTTTAATCTAATTTTATTTATTTTTTTAAATAAAAAATAAAAAGTGAGTCTCATTTTGTCGCCCTCTGTAGAGTACAGTGGTGTCATAGCTCACAGCAACTTCAAACTCTTGGGCTCGAGTGATTCTCTTGCCTCAGCTTCCCTAGTAGCTGGGGCTACAGGCACCCACCACAATGCACCGGCTGTTGTTTTCTGTTTGTTTAGCCGGCCCAGGCTGGGTTCAAACCTACCAGCCCTGGTGCATGTGGCTGGTGCCCTAACCACTGAGCTATGGGCACCCACCTGGATCATGAATATTTGCTTATAATTTTTTCTTTCATGTTCCAGATGAGACTCACATTGTTATAAATTTATCTCCTTAGTTCAATAGCACTACAAGGGCAAGGGCTATCCAAATCTTCTGTTTTTGTGGACTCATTGTCTACAATGGGCTTGCCTTACAGCAAAGACACTTCAATGCTTATTGCATGAATGAATGAAAGAGGAAGGAATTGGGCAGAGATAGTACAAACAGAAGCAGAGAGCAGAGGAAAAGAAGGCCAGATGTGGATCCTGCTAGGAAGCTCTAATCTTTGCTTTCTGCAAACACAGAGAAACTGCCACACAGACTCTGCCCTACCCTCTTCTTATCTGCTACCTAAAGGTAGGCCTAGTCCCAGGGTCTGGCCCCATTACTTCCCTAGACCTTCATACCTCGATCCTAACCTTAATACCGACCCCCACTTTCACTGTCTTGCTTTCTCTGGATGTAAGTTCTGAGCTTGGCTTGGTTGATATGTGCTTGTTTCCACAGCCCACCTTTCCCCCACCTCCACTCCAGTACTCCTCATGCTGATCCACCTCGCTTCTCAGCCCAGGACTCAGGAGGGTGTGATTCTGCATGAAGGGGTGCAGTCTAGCCCTTCCAAATGAAACTGGGGCTTGTGAGGTAGTGCCCTAACCCAAGGCTGGGGCAGGAATGGTGATGGCTGTGTCTGTTTGCCCTCAGGGTAGGATGGCAGAGCAGGGACAGAGTTTCCTAAAGTGACCCACATGACCTGAGTCCAGCTTAAATCTCCACTCTCTCGAGGGGCTTCTGAGCAGCCAGACGTAGGTCTGGGGGAGGAACTCTCCTCAGAGGAAGTCCCTTGCAAGGCCTTGGGAGGAAATAGGAAACCTGAGCCAGGCTTGTCCTAATGCCTTTGCCCCTTCTCGGACAGCCTGGTCTCTGGGACTGGGGAGGGGCAGGGAATGAGTTGTCATTTCCAAGACTGACTCTGGACACTCATCCATCAGGGGCAGCCACAGGAGACTCTGGCAGCTCCTTCCTCAGACATAGGCAGATGGGAACAGCCAGCTCACAGTGACAGAGTGGGTTCTGGGAATTTTGGAAGTCAAAACTACATTTTTTCCTAAGAAAAAAGAACAGATTTTGGCACCTTTGCTCCAGAAACAGGAACTGACCAAGACAGTGACCTCTGATAAGCACTTCCTCATCACAGTGCTCACAAAGGAGGTGGGTACCCTCAGCCTTTCTATTTTTGTTCCAGGGTTTTATGGAACAGTAGAGGAAAGAGGGGCAGGGGGAGGGGGAGAAGCAGGGCAAAGGAAATGGGAGGGAAGAAAGAGAGAGATTTTCTGAGTGGTCATTCCTTGAGGAGGAGCTTAATGCAGGTGCAGTTGGCGCCAGGAGGCATCTAGCATGTAGGAGGCGCTCATTGTAGCTGTTATTTTTGTCTCCTTGTGGAAAGAACTTCAGGGTTGTGTACCCTTTGAAAGTCATGGTTCTTCGGACCTGTGTCCCATAGGATTGAAGGACACATGTGGTCATAGCAAACTCAGCAGAGTGCCACCTCTGCCGTTTTGAGCACCTTCTACATGTCAAACAGGTTGCTGGATACTGGGTGAATGGGAAACAGATTTCTTCCTTGCAGAGCTTAGAGTGGGATAGAAGGAATTGATGTTCAAATAATAATAATAAAGCTTTAAGATAATGAAGCTGAGGATAACAATGGCCGGGAGAGGAAGAAGCCACATCAAGTTGGTGTGGAGCATGAAAAGCCTTAAGAATAAACTGGCATCTGAAGTGGATCTTGAAAGGTGATGCTCATTAGTCAGGTTGAGATGAGGAAGGAGAACATTCTAGAGAAAAAGAGTGTACTCAGCAAAGGTGCAGGGGAACTGAGAATGTAGAGTGCAAGTGGGTACAGAGGAGTAATGGGGGAAACACGTGGACGGGCCACTTTGCAGAGGCCCCTGAGTGCCAGACTGGGGTATGTAGAATTCATCAGGGTGCCATGAAGAGGCCTTAGCTGGCAGTGGCATGACAGATCCATCTCTGTGTGCTGCTGGAAGCCCAGAGAAAGGAGTTAGCCAATGGGGAGGTTTGGAGAGAGATAGGGAAGCAGCCAGATCCACCCACGGTGACAACTCAACCAGACCCTTGATGTGTTTCACGATTCCAGCCCCTCACAGTGTGTAGCCAATCTGAGATTGGTCCCATTGACTAGGTCTTTGTTGATCCAAAGTTTTTGCTATAAAATTGAGTTTTATTTCCCCCTATGGGTATAAAAAATGTTGAAGATGGTATCTATGTTTTCGTGTGACATGACCAGAGCAGTAGTCTCTATGGGTTAGCAGAGGCCTTCCTCCTGGCCAGGCTAGTGAAGAGTACTGTGGGTACTGCACTGGTGTGAAGAGGGGGAGGGGAGAGAACATAAGTTTGGGTTTCAAAGGGGGTGAAAATCCTGGGTTAGCCCTGAAGGGAGGATGGAGGAGAGAGAGATAGTCTCCTAAAGCAGTTGGGGTGGGAGGAGGTCAAAGAGGAGGTGCCTGGGGTCATAGGCCCTGGGCAGACACCTCTGGACCAGAAAGACTTTTGAGTAGACGCAGCTGGACCCTCCTCTGGCTCTATGGCTCTTCCTTAACAGAGCACTTCTCATGTGGGGCAGGAAGGAACTCCCTTAACAATAGAGAGGATTTCTTCATAACATTAACAGATAGAACTTAGAGGTATCTAAGTGATTATATACCTGATTGTAACAGTCATCTTTTTTAAAAGCAAAATTATGCATAAATGTAAACCACCCCTTAATAAAGGGCATTGCTTGTTTTTGGAAATAACTTTTTTGTTTGTATTATTTA
>CAUYON010054853.1:0-19023 GCA_963573935.1 Arctocebus calabarensis
TCATGTGTGAACACCAATACCTACGTAAAAGCATAGGAACAGGTCTGGCAATACATAAACCGAACCATAAGCGCGGTGAAGTTAGTACAAGGTGATGGTAAAAGAGGGTCTTCACATTTGGCTTCACATATTTCTTTACCTTTTGAATTTTTCAAGAATACATTCATGGCTCGGCGCCTGTGGCTCAGCGGGCTAAGGCACCAGCCATGTAAACCTGGCGGGTTCGAATCCAGCCTGGGCCCACCAACCAACAATGATGGCTGCAACCCAAACAAAAATAGCCGGGCATTGCGGCGGGCGCCTGTAGTCCCAGCTATTTGGGAGGCGGAGGCAGGAGACTTGCTTAAGCCCAGGAATTGGAGGTTGCTGTGAGCTGTGATGCCACGACACTCTACCCAGGGCGACAGCTTGAGGCTCTGTCTCAAAAAAAAAAAAAAAAGAATACATTAATAAATTACTCACAGCACTTTTTTTTTTTGAGACAGCGTCTCACTATGTTGCCCTCAGTAGAGAGCTGTGGCATCACAGTTCACAGCAACCTCAAATTCTTGGGCTCCAGCGATTCTCTTGCCTCAGCCTCCCTTGTAGCTAGGACTACAGGTGCCCACCACAATGCCTGGCTGTTTGTTTGTTTGTTTAGCAGGCTGGGGTGGGGTTCGAACCCACCAGCCCTGGTGCATGTGGCTGGTGCCCTATCCGCTGACCTCATAGCACATCTTTAATTTAAAAAGTCTGATTTAGTAAAGACTTGACCTTGGATGCAATGCAAAAAAGAAGTCATAAATTAGAACTCCCTGTGACTACAGATACATGTAAATGTGTATGTATACAGGGTGTCCACAAAGTTCATGTGCAATTTTAAATTGCACCTGAGCTTTCTGGCCACCCTGTGCGTGTGTGTATATACACATGTACATATGTCTTTCAATGGATGTGGTTGTAGTTAGTAACATAAAACTGCATCTCAGGCCAAGTCCAAGGTCAAAGCAGTCTAGCAGTTATTTCCAAGACCCAAAACACACAGTGGTGTCCTCTTCAGTGGACAGTGAAGGGGACAGTGCCAATAACAGGAAGGGGCAGAGCTAACAGGCTGAGCCAGGCAGAGACTGAGAACGGTGGCCTCATGCCAGAGACCTTTAAGTACAGCATTGACAAACTGGAGCATGTCCAAAGAAGGAAGGCTGAGAAGCTATGCCGGCCTTGGGAGGAACAGTTGGGGAACTACGTTCGCCCTGGAGTCAGGGCAAGGTAGTCAAAGAAATAAAAGTCCCCCTCAAATTTCTGATGAGTTATAAGGGAGAACAAAGGAGGGCTGCCTGGAGTTCTTACAGAATTGGAATCACCCCAGGAGAGAGCCCCCAGGAGGTCCTGATTACTTTCACTAGCTTAGGTTTTGACTTTCTCTGAAGTTATAAAAATATTTGAAAATATCAGAATCTAAATTTTAAAAAGACATCATACGCATTACCTAAATTGAATAGTATTTGATAAAAGATGAAACAATTCCATAAGCTCCATCCATTCTAAAACTTAACACTGTGTTTGCTTTATGTTTTCTACTCAGAATGACATTTTGCCCAGAGAACAAAGACGATCTACAACTTTACCCAACCCAGGAAAAAATCTTTGTGAAATGTGAAGTAAACACTAAAAAATCAAAGCGGAAGATCAGATGAGTGTCAGTGAAGATCCAGTGTAAAGAATAAATGAATCTGATTCCCTGTCTGGAATGGTTGTTTTATTTGGAAAAATTACATAAAGAATCTCATGTAAACTTTAAGTAAAGTTTAGATTTAATGGAGGGGATGTCTCATTATTATAAACTGAGCCTTAAAAACTCTATTATATAACAGTTTCCAAGTATTAGTACAATAAAGATTTCCCAATTTTCTCTCTTGTTAAATGTTAATATATGCAAATAAGTACAAATGTAAGAGCCTTTAGATCTGTTGTTCTAATTTACAGTATCTTTTATGATTAAGTCAGCCTTCCCTTATATCCTTGCAAGTTGATTCTGAATGGGTTTTTGAACTATACTGGAAAGCTGCTTCTTTATGACATAACTAGTGCTTAAATGAAGCAAAATTCTGATTAATCACTAATTGTGTGTACTAAAGCCATGGTCTCCAACCTTTTTGGCACACCCCACCCCAGACCAGGGTGGGAGGTGACATAAGATACTCATAGGGCCATGTGACCTAGATCCCTGGCCTGTACAGTTTACAGGAGGGTTCGTGCTCCTGTGAGAAGCTATTGCCGCCACTGATGTGACCAGAGGGGGAGTTCCAGTGCTGATGTGAGAGGTGGGGAGCACTGTGAATTTGGAGGAAGCTTCACTTGCTCACTCAGCATGGGCTCCTGCTGAGCAGGCAGGTCCCTAACAGGTCCATAGCCCCAGGGTAGGGGACTGTGGCACTGAAGCACAGACTCTTTAAGACACAGATAGCTCATCAAAGAAGAAAAATTAGATGCCTGTAGTACCAAACACTTGGGAGACTAAGGCAAGAAAATCACTCGAGCCCAAGGATTTGAGGTTGCTGTGAGCTATGACAGCATGGCACTCTACCCAGAGCAATAGAGTGAGAATCTGTCTAGAAAAAAAGAAGAAGAAGAAAAATTTGAATCAAAGTAATAGTTATATCGTACAAATCACACAATTATTTCACTGAACCAAACACATAGAAGTAGAATGCTACTAAAATTATTTACTGGTGATAACAATGAAAGCTGGAGAATTGATCATTTTGCTAATTAGGTTATTAATTACATAAATTAGAATTATCCTCTTTGACTAATGCTTAAAATAAAAACTTAGAATATTTCAAAGAGTTTACCATGGATTGAATGTTCGTGTCCATTTGTATAGCATTTTTTTTTTTAGGCAGCAACACTGGCCTAAAAAAAACCCACTTTTTTCTTTTGTGTGTTTTTCCTATCAGAATGCATAACATTTACAAAAATACACACCAGGAGCAGTTGTTGCTAAGGGCTATTAATTCTGTACATAGGCAAACATTCTGCCACCAAATAAATGCTAACGAATATGATGCAAATGACCCATTATACTGTGAAACACCAACTAGCTTATCCTTCAAATGAAGAAGTTACATACCTGTTTCAAAATATAGAAACATACGAAGAAAATAATGTCTATCCCTAAGACTAACTTTCTGCAGTTTGTTATAGTCGCACTTCTACATCTTGGGGGTGAGGGAAGGGAGGGTCGAGGCAGGTAGGGAAGGGGCCTTCCGAATGGGAGAGGAGTTGGAATCCTCTCCAAGGATCCTCTCCACTGGAATCCTCCACGCGATGGTATTTGAAGGTAATTAGGTTACGAGGATGGAGATCTCATGAATGGGACTAGTATCCTAGTGAGGGGGTCAAGGACTAGAGCTCTCTGCCATGTGAAGGCACAATGGGAAGGCAGCCGACTGCAAGCCAGGAGGCAGAGCCTCACCAGACGCCACCTCTGCCAGCACCTTCATCTTCGACGTCCCAGGCTCTGGAACTGCAAGAAGTAAATGTTTAAGCTACTCAGCGGAAATCTGCATAGCAACCTAGATAACAGCTCTCAAACTGTTCAATATATGAAATAAGGATGTGTTGACCAGCAAATTCCATCTCAAAGCACGTCATGGGAACAGAGACTAAGTATGGGTCTGGGTTAGATGCGTGTCTGACATGATCAGAGAGGGGGAGCCTGTTGCACACCTTAAACAACCTCGCTGAAAACGCACGCAGGCGCAGCTACGTACAGCCCAGAACCCGTGTTCTCAGCCCAGAGCAAGGTGAACCAGGACTCAGGGGAACAAAAATCTTGAAGAGACTTCTGCTTCTGACTAATCCATTTAAAATTATCTTGCATGATTCACTTTTATTTCCCTTTGAAAGACTCCAAAAACTAAAGAGTATGGGAAGAGGGGATAGGAAGATAAGCTTTCAGGATGAAGCATTCGGTGCCTTGTGCTGTTCTTATCTGCAAAAATATTTTTAGGGAAAAAGTATATGTGTGTGTTTAGGATGGGTAGATATTAAAATGAACAATATTTTCCGTTATGGCTAAAATCTAAAGTTTATAACAAAATCATGTTTGCATTGGATTGACACATTTTATCATTAACTATCTAAGGGGTATTTAAAATTTTATTTCTGCCTGGTGCAGGCGCTCATGCCTGTACTCCTAGCACTTTGGGAGGCTGAGGCAGGTATATTGCTTATACTCAGGAATTCAAGATCAGCCTGAGCAAGAGCGAGACTTTGTCTCTACTAAAAATAGAAACAAATATATTACTTCTACAAAACAACATGGGGAGACGCCATCTTCCAGTAATTCACCAAAATGACAAACACACAGGGAAAGAGGAGAGGCACCCGAGACATGTTCTCTAGGCCTTTTAGAAAACATGGAGTTGTTCCTTTGGCCACATATATGCAAATCTACAAGAAGGGTGATATTGTAGACATCAGGGGAATGGGTACTGTTCATAAAGGCATGCCACACAAATGCTACCATGGCAAAACTGGAAGAGTCTACAATGTTGTAAACAAACAGGGCAAGATCCTTGCCAAGAGGATTAATGTTCATACTGAGCATATTAAGCACTCTAAGAGCCGAGATAGCTTCCTGAAACGTGTGAAGGAAAGTTATCAGAAAAGGAAGGAAGCCAAAGAGAAAGGTACCTGGGTTCAACTGAAGCGCCAGCCTGCTCCACCCAGAGAAGCCCACTTTGTGAGAACCAACGGAAAGGAGCCTGAGCTCCTGGAGCCCATTCCCTATGAATTCGGGGCATAATAAGCATATAACACAGCACACAGGAGTACCAGTGGACCCATGTTTTTAGGTGCAAGAACCTATTCATTCCCCATGAGCTCATGGCATAATAGGTATACAGGGTAGCACACAGGATAACCCCGATAGACCCCATGTAACAGTGATAGAAGGTACTGGAACCTATTTCCCATGAATTCAAAAGTCAGTCAATACTTTATCACATTCAATGGCAAGTTGCCCCCCACTGAGCTACTGGAACCTTTTCCCTATGAATTCATGGCATGGTAGATAAAAATAATAATAGCCTAATGCTACTGTAAAAATGTTTCTTGTTCATTCACTGAAAGTGTGATTTGTTTTCCCCCAAAGAAGTATTAAAGCAAATTTTAATGTGTCATAAAAAAAATAAAATAATAAAATAAAATAAAAAAACAACATGAAACACTCTTTGCTCTATGTCCTATAGAGTCTATGCATATGTATTCCAGGAGACATGTAGAAGAATATTCATAGGATCCTTGAAATCATCACAGAAAGAGCTGACATGTCTGCCAGGGCAATGTACAAACAAACTGGGTTAAAATTGTGTTGACGGAACATCATGCAGCCATGAAAAAGATGAACCCCAGCTACATGCACAAGACCAGCATGAGGCAGCAAGGCATCTAGGGCGGGAAATTGAAGGACATACTCATCGGTTTCGCATTTGCACAAAGACACGAATAGTAGAGAGTGTATGATACAAGCAGCACTCAAACTGTATTGTCAGGGATGGATAAGCAGGCGATAAAATTCCCAGTAAAAGCAACAAAATCACCACCACAAAAGAGAGGCATTGGTAACTCTGGGAAGGAGGAAGGGCACACCAGCGTTCCAGGAGCAGCCATCGTCTACTTCCTACTCTATGTTGTGGTCACATGGCTGTTCCCTTTTGTAACCATTCTACAAACTATACACATACAGAGGGAGCCAAAAAAATATCCACATTTTAAGAAAGGAAAAGACTGTATTAAAAATCATAATACTCGGCTCAGCGCCTGTGGCTCAACGGGCTAAGGTGCCAGCCACGCACACCAGAGCTGGCGGGTTCGAATCCAGTCGAGCCCACCAAACAACAATGACGGCTGCAACCAAAAAATGGCTGGGCGTTTTGGCAGGCGCCTATAGTCCCAACTACTTGGGAGGCAGAGGCAGGAGACTCGCTTGAGCCCAGGAATTGGAGGTTGCTGTGAGCTGTGATGCCACAGCACTCTATCCTGGCTCTGTCTCAAAAAAAAAGAAAAAATCATGATACTCAGTATATACCAATAACAAAAGGTGAATACAGGTCCCGCTGAGCACCTCTTATAATTGCAGAAGTCACATGTGACTTCAGTATGACAATTTTAAGACAGTTTTTCCCTTTCTTAAAATGTGTACACTTATGTTGGCACCCTCTGTATACATTTATTTTGGTACCCTCTGTATGTTTTCACGCACATTCAGTCTGAGTGTCACATTTCACAATATTAAAAAAAGAAATAAATAAATAAAGGGAAAAGTTAAACAAACATGTTTCTACTACAATGTCATATGTTTCAAAATGAATAGAGAGTCACAAGAAATGTAATTAGAAATTATTTCATCTCTACGAGGAAGACATGAAGTGACACAGTGCGTCATAACATTTGGGGCAGAGAACGCAGCAAGCCGGCAGCGTGGCTGGAACATTTGAAACTCCCCTCGGCATATCCAAATCTGGTTGCCAATTCTGTTGTCAGTGGATTATTTTCACTTGGCGAGATGTGTGCATCGACATCACATTTTCTTAAGTACATTTAAGCCGGGAAGTCAAATTGGGAAGCTGAATAATGCAGCTGCATCTGTTTGTAGCACATGCAAAATCTTGGCTGCTGAGCTGACGATACACACCTCCCTCCAAAGAAGCTGCATTTATGAGCCCACTGGGGAAAGAGAACACGCGCATCTTTCCTTTCAGGCAAAAGCTCGTGTGTGCTTCTACTCGGAGGACAGCACAAGGGCAGAGAGGCGGCGTCCATTACACGGCAGCTGGGCTCTTTGAGGTGAGCCGAGAGAAGGAAACAAGCCCTGCATTCAGCAGTGACATGGACGTGCTCTGCTACTCTGCAAAGCTCCCTGTCCTCAGCGTTCACCTTGAGTAATAACGCTGGCTGCAAGTTTCACAAAAGCTTTGATTGCTTTACACATCCGCGGGGGTGGCAAGGCTGCCCAGAGTGGTGCTTGCTCTCTGGCAGAGGCTGGACTAGGGGAAAGTCATGTGGATGAGAAATAAACAGACGAGCAGGAGGAAGACTAAAGAAAGCCAGTCCCGAGAGTCACCACCTACCTGCCAACCTTTTCCTAGAAGACCTACTTCTTTTTTTTTGAAGACCTACTTCTGTTTGAATCCCCCGGATCTGTGCATAATTCCTGGCTCCCAGCACATCTCGTTCCTTTCCATCTCTGTCTTTTCTTATACTTCCCTCTTCTCTCCTCCAGAATTTTCTCCTCACTGCCTGAGTCCTACCTATCTATCCAGGCCCAGTTATTTTCACCTGTTGTTTCCTGGCCCAGCCGAAGGGGATCTTTCTCTCCTCTGTGTGCCCAGCGGCTGCATCAGTGGTGCTCCCTGCTACCCAGGTGGGCGTGAGTTCTCAGCTTACAACAAATTTCCAACCACCTCCCCAGCCCTCCAATCTTCCTTCTCAATCCATTCCCATCACAGCAGCCAGAATGATCATTTGTTTGTTTGTTTGGGGTAGAGTGCTGTGGCTTGGTAGCTCACAGCAACCTCAAAATCTTGGACTTGAGCAATTCTCTTGTCTCAGCCTCCAGAGTAGCCGAGACTACAAGGGCACGTCCCAGTTCGTCTTTCTATTTTTAGTAGAGATGAGGGTCTCTCTCCTGCTCAGGCTGGTCTTGAACTCCTGAGCTCAAGCAATCCACTTCCCTCGGCCTCCCAGAGTGCTAGGATTATAAGTGTGAGCCACTGCACCCAGCCCAGAGCAATTTTTTGTAAAAAAAGATTAGATCATATCATTTTCCTACTTAAACCCCTCCCAGTGACCTCCCATGCTCTTTGAAAAAACTCTAAACTACAGTAGGTTGACCACCCAAGGGACTGTAATAAACTGGTCAACACATGGAGGTGGTCAACCTACGCAAATAGGCCTGTTGTACTAACACGTACATGTGGTGCCTGTCTGGTCTATGAAAATTAGGTCAATTGAAGGAGGTGGTCAATGAAGGGAGGTTGTCAACTATGGAGGTGCTACTATAATCATGCTGGCCTTCAAGTGGTTCTACAATGTGTAAGTCACATAATAGATAGAATTTAGTACGAAGAGAAAGGACCTCTTTATTATACATATAGGAGGTCTTCTCCGCCAGGAACACTGTTTTCCATTTTGCTCCAATCTTCTTTCATATCCTTCAAAAAGACTGCATAATTTTTTTAATTTTCATTTATCCCAAAGTATTTCAATTTCTTGTCATTATTGTGACTCTATGTCTATCCCACGAGACTTATTACTATTACTTATTATACTTATTACCTATTATAAAACAGACCTGGGTTTCTCTTATTCTGTATTTGTTCACCTTATCGAATTCCTATTAATTCTATTTGTTAGATTGTCTTTTTAGACTAGAATCTCTAGTCTAAAAAGAGATTGTGCATCGCTTCTCGGCCTTTTGGCTAAGATCAAGTGTAAAAAGAGATTGTGCAACTGCTCATCACCAAAAACCATAATCTATACTGATTATTTCCTCTTTTCCACCATACTGGGTTTGCCAGAAGCTCCGAGAAAATGTTAACTGATAATATCAACAGTACACATTATTGCCTTGTTTTTGACATTAATTTAAAAAGTTTTAATGATACGCCTTTTATTGCACTTTTTGTTTTGTTTTCTTTTTAGTTCTGTTGTAGTAAATTTTATTGTTTTCAAGTGATTTTAACATTTTTATTAGAAATGGCTGCTGAAATTTAGGAAATGTCTTAGTACTATATGGTTTTTCATCTTTAATTTGTTCATAAAATAAGGTATGTTGATAGATTTCCTGATATTGGCCCACATTTGCATTCTTAGAATAAACCTTCCTTGGCTACGAGGTATTTTTTAAATAACGTTGCTGGATGTTACCTGCTAAGATTTTATTTAGCGTTTTGCCTTTGTTTTATAGGTGAAATTGAGCCAACACCTTTTTTTGATCTATCATTTTTATGCTTTGATAGTCTACAGCTTTTTGCTATACCCTTGGCCTAGAATAGTTTAGATAATATTGTGATCTTTTTATCTTCTTAATTAGAGAAAAACTCAGCTGTGAAACCATCTGGTTCTTGTGCTTTTGCATGTAATATTCTTAGATTTTCAGCTTTTACTTGCCTATTGCATATAATATTTATTTAAATTATTTTTGTGAAATATCTTTAAGCAAAAGAGGTACAAAGTTAAATATGATCATAATAATGAGTAAATGGGGGCATCATAATATGAAAGCCCAGGAAAAATCCAAAACTGAGCTCTAAAATTTTAATAATTCTTTCTGAGGAAGTTGGAGCAAATGGACATATTTATCCTGGAAAATAAGATAAACAACAGGAACACTAAGTAATGTTCTGTCCAATATTATTTTTAGAAAGATTCCACAATTGGGAAAAAAACTGTAAAGTTAAATAGCGCAGTTAACTCTCAAGAGAAACTATGTCAGAGAATGATAATTTTCCTCCCAATTCCTTGAGATATTCTCGTTAAGAGTATGATTCGATGTTACGCTCTTTGAAAGTACGTTTGGAGTAATTCTAAGTTCATTCAATTCCTAGGTGATTGGTGAATTCATTCCCTGTGTGGCAATAAGAGGCTATTCTAATCACTTTTAAATTGCTTATTTCTAATTTTATTGAATGTGGCTACAAAAATCTCCCATTTCTAAATTTGTTAAGGCTTCCTTTGTGGTCAAGCACATCATCAATTTTTATAATGTTCTGTTGGATATATGAAACATTTTCTGTTTTTTATTTGAGATGATATATCTATTAAAGTATGTTGAATGTATTATTCTTATATATCCTCATTTTTGTAGATTATATCTGATTCTTAAAAAATATTTTAAAATCTATTTTTATCAAGTTGTGTTTGCATTTACACGGTTTGGTGCACATAAGTTTACTAATCTTTTTTTTGTTTGTTTGTTTTTTAAGGTTACTAATCTTAATTCTGCTTCCTAAAATGTGCCCTATATTGTTACATAATACTGTAGAACCTCTATAAGCTGACCACCTGAGACTATAACAAGCTGGTTAACACAGGGTTGGTGGTCAACATAAGGAACTAGGCCTACTATACTGACACATATATGCAATTATGGTCTATGAAAATTTGGTCAACTTATGGAGGTGGCCAATGTAGGGAAGTGGTCAACAATGGAAGTTCTAGTGTATTCCTCTTATAGTGACTCATACCTTAAATTCCTTCTTGTCTGACAGTTTTGCTATTTTTATTTTCTTTTTTATTATATTTTCCTGGTATTTTTGTCTATCCCTTTATTTTTGACTTTTCTTTATACTTTGTTTCTTTAAAACTTTGGGGTATTTTTCTTCTAGTAAATCTGGTCCATTTATTTTTTAACTCAGTCTAAGTGTCTTTTAATAGGAAAATCTAGTCTGTTCACACTTACTGAAATGATTGAACTCCTTCTATCTTACATTATCTATTTATTGGCTTATTTTACTAATTATTTCCTCCTTTGTCTTGTCTTTATTTGTGCAGCATTATCAGATTACTCTTTCTCCTTTCTATCTTTCTATCTTGACTTCTTTTGTAGATTTTCATATATTTCCAGGTTACTTTCTCTTTTCCTATTGCTCATAATCAGATAAATATTTCTTTACCATTATATGAAAAACAGGCACATTCTTCTCTCACAAAATTCTCTATTCCTTTACTGTTTCCACTCCTCATCCCAAACTTTGGAATACTTTGACTTCCATCACAGTTGCATACCACTGTCCAGATGAGAACTTTGGAACATTTCCCTCTTTACCACCCAGTCACAATGGCCAGATTTGCTGAGATCTACTTACTATTTTTAGCAGCATACTGTTTTTAAGAGTTCACAAGGCAGATGGTGATCTGATCAAGTCAGAATAGACTTTTACGGAGTGGAGGACCCAGCAAGACTCATAGTCAGAGAGATGAGCTTCTCTAACCCTTGAGTATCCAGGTGCTGATTTGGGCAATGATATATCTTTACTATTGTTCTAAGATTTTATATTCTTCTGGTCCTTCCCAATTCTTCTGGAGATTTCGACTCACAAAGTAAAAGGATCTGGTAACATATTCTTGAATGCTTTTTTAAGGACAAACGGAGCGCCAAGTTTCAGGACTGACTAGGTCAATTTCCAAATGGCCCTTTCTTCTCAGTGGTTGGCAGCTTTCCATATTGTAGCTTCCGGTGTTGTAGGTAAGCAGTCCAATGCCAAGATGATCCTTTCTTCTTTAGGATTAACTCATTCTTCCCAAAGGAAACTGGTAAGGTTTTTTTCACTGTTCTTAAAGCTCAGAGTTTATAATAATGCCTAGGAGCGTGTCTTTTGATCACCAGTCTTGGAACTCAAGACTCAAAGAAAGTCAAAGGATCTCTTTGCAAGTGTCTCTTCATCTCAGACACTTACCTTTCTTATATTTTTGGTAGCCTCTTCCCAGGGGTGTCACATCCCTCACCCCTCTTCTGGATTTCCACTTTCTCTTGAATTCTATCTTTGTAATTTTGCTCTGTGCTTTGAGGTGTATCTTTCTTTCTCTGACACTAATTCAGACATCAACAGCAATCACCTTCTCCTTCATCTCTTGAAACATTTAGTTCAAAATCATTCTTTTTTGGTCCCAGAAAATCGGGGGCAGGGGATTGTGGGGCACTTATATCTCCTTTTCTTAGTCCTTGATTCAAGTTACCTATGCCAGAAGCTATTTCTATACTGAGGGCTCTGCTTGTGATTCTTCTCCCTGGCTACAAGGTCCCACTAGGAATCTTCTTTTTCTTTGTTCATTGGAGCTCTGTTCCAGGTCCTGAGGCATCTTACGTGGCAGCCTTCCCTACATGGTAGAAGGAACAGTAGTGTCAGCCTTCCCAGGCTCAAGCTTAGCACCAAGTGGGTTACGAGCCCTCTGGTAAGGCTCTCGGTTTCCTTCCTAGTCTCCTCACCTCTCCCAGACTCAGGGGCGAAGGCAACTTAACCCACTTAGTGAGCTGCTCAAGAACTGGAAGACCCACACACTCACAAGGACCTTCCCCCCTGGTTGCCTCCTTAGAGCTCTCGATTCGGTCTCCAGGCAGGGAGACAAGTCTTGCCCAGCTCTCTCTGACAGGACTCTGAGATGACCTGAATCCTCAGCCACATCCCAGGCCTTATCTGCCTCTTGGAAGCCCCAGCAGGTGCTTTGCTCAGAAGCAGCAGATGGGTTAAATTGCAAGTAGAAAAGAGACAGGATGTGTTCAAGCTGTTATCTTTCCAGAACCCCTTGTTCCTCACATTTCAGAACTTCTTGACATCTTTATTTTTTGCATTCTAAAGTGCTCAAAATGCTACCACCCCTACCTCAAATCTTCTCTGGTACACATTCAAACAGTTAGGATGCTTTTGGAAAATACCTCAGATTGGCTTATTAAATACGGAGCTTGTTTGGGGGTTTTTTGGTTGTTGTTTTGTTTTTGTTTTAATCTCAAGAAAATGAATTTCCAGGTAGGGTGGGCTTCAGGAATGGTTTATTTAGCATCTCAGTAATGCCATTAAGATGCAGTTGTATTTCTTTGCTCTGCTTTGCCATCTTTGATGCTGGCTTCATCCTCAGGCTGTTGGCATGCTGGCTGCTGAATTCCAGGCAGCACACGTAGATATAACAACATCCAGAGAAAGAAAAGTAGAAATCACTCAGTAGACATCCCCTCATATCTTACTGGCCAAAATTGGGTGACATGACCATTCCAGAATTTGGCAGAAGCAACAAGATAAACTATAGACTAATCACCTCCACCCACATGGCTATTTGAGAAGATACTTGGAAATCAGAGAACACCTGCTCACAAGCTAAATGTTCCCAGTTCAATAAGTTTTTCACACAAAAACCAGAATAGTTGGCATGCGAGTGCTCACCTATGCAGAGGGCCTCACATACATTCCCATTTAATCCTCATCACAACCCTCTGAGGTGGCTAATATTATTATTCTTGTTTCACGGAGCAGGTACCTAGAACTTAATTTTTTCAAGGTCCCATGGCTGGTAGACCATCATTTCCCTCTTTATATTAACAGATCTATGTATCTGTGACTGCAGCCTAGCACTGTAGTCAGTCACAGAATATGTCCTTGACATAGTAACTCCTTTGGACCCCGTGTGGAGGCTGTGATAAGTCTACTTTAAGACAGTCTTTTCATGTTATGGAGCCTGGTAACCCGCTAAAAGTGCAAACCACGTAGAGCAGACCACTAGCTGCGCTCTCCCTCGCGCAACCTCAAAAATCCTTAAGATCTTACCGTGGCGCAGCTGAGCCCTACGTTCTAAACACTCTTGGTTTGCATATGTATTTTGTATATTCCCTAAGCAACTAATATTTATGAATGTATTTGTTTATTTTTGTGGTGTCACAGCTCATAGCAACCTCAAATTCTTGGGCTCAAGTGATCCTGTTGCCGCAGCCTCCTGAGTGGCTGGGACTACAGGTACCCACCACAGCGCCTGGCTATTTTTAGAGATGGGGTCTCGCTCTTGCTCAGGCTGATCTCAAACTCCTGAGCTCAAGTGATCCACCTACCTTGGTCTCCCAGAGTGCTAGGATTATAGGCATGAACCACCATGCCCAGCAGGAATTAATATTTATCTAGGAAACCAAACAAGTTCTTTCTATTCCTGTCTATGCATGTAACTTTGCACTGGGAGCTCTGGTGTGTGTGTGTGTGTGTGTGTGTGTGTAAGTGGTTTCCCACTATAAAAGCAATGTATACTCCAAAACATTAGAGGCAGAAGATATGTGACATTCTCTTCAACTCTCCTTTCTTTCTCCCACCCCAAGATAATCACTATTAACTACGTGACATAATTCTATAGACTCTTTTTTGCAATACATTTATTTTTTACTATGGGAATATTCAAACACACATTAAGTGTAGAGAACAGTAAAATAAAACCGGATGCACCCATCATCCGACTTCAACAATCAACACTGGCAATACATTGTAAAATAGTTAACATCATATTGAGTGATTAAAAAAATTATTTTTTATAAAAGGAATCCAGTTCATAAAAATTTCAAGCTGTGTGGAGGGTATAAAATAAAAAACAAAAATCATTTTCCTCTTCCCAGACCCTTAGTCCCAGTGCTCAGAAATAACTTAACGGCTTTTAATGTATTGAGCTAGACATTTTCTATGAATAAATTATACATTTTTACAAATGGAAAATAAATTTACACAAGAAATCAGGCCATGTATATGTATTATATATACTTGCTCTTCCACTTAGTATATCTTGGCCTTCTTTAGAAGACAATACCTGGAGGTGGCCTGCATTCTTAAACAGAGCGTTCCACCGGAAAGTAAACTTGACTCACAGATTTGGGGAGGGCAACAGCTAGTTAGCCCGAAAGATATATTCTTTATAGTTAAATTCAAGAGGGGGATTGGCATGCTCCCATCTAACAGGCACAATGTAAGGGTATACGCCTCCTGTGTGAAGCGCTTAGCTACAACTTGGACTTTACCTAACAACTGCAAATAATGTAACCTAATTGTACCCTCGTATTAATCTGAAATTTAAAAAAAAACTGGAATTCTATGGGAAAACTGAGAAATGTTTGTCTTTGTCTGGAGGTTTGCTGCAAGAGAAAACACCATTTTGAAAATGTTTCACTTTCACTTTCATTATGAAATAGTCAAACAAAACAAGTACCACAGACTATTCAGCTGAAGAAAACATCCACAAACACAGCAGCCAGGGTGTCCCGTTTTCTGAATTGGACTTTCTGAGTATTTCTTCTCTCTGGAGTCATCATCGATTAGTTACAGGCCCCAATGCTAAGCTGTGTCTTTCCCATTTGTGCTAAACATGGTGGGTATGTCTTATATCCTACAAATAGAAGGCATATTCAATTTTGAAAGAAAATATCTCTATAGGGATGAGGGGAGGTTGTGTCAGGGGATTTAGAATCAGAGATGTTAAAAGTTAGAAATGTGGCTGTCAGTAACATGTTGTAATGAGACTTTCAGAACGATCTTGTAAAATCAGCTTCACTGCCTGTTTATAAAACACACATCTTTTATTAAAACAAATGTTTATTGAAGATCTCTTATAGCCAAGTGCAAAGAAATGGAAATTAATAAGGTACAGTCCTATAGAAGAACAAAGAAGGAATGGGCAGTCCAGACAAAAAGCAGGACAGTGCATCAGTCAACTGCCCTGTAATTACTTCATTTCCTAAAGTTTGTGGCAGTAAGTTTGGGCTAGTTAACGCAAAATTTTACCCAAACTCAAAAACTTAGCTCCAGCTCATCCCTGTGGAAGTCATGCTGGCCTCTCCCCACTATCTACCAGGGTCAGTACGCATCTCTCCTCTGAGAGTTCAGGGCACCTGGTGTTCCTAGTTTCCAGCACAAACCCCTCTGGATTGTAAGTGTTGGTTTCTTTCCTTCCACTAAAACTGTGAGCTGCTGAGACAGCCTGGATTGAAGGTCCTGGGAGGCTGTGAGACAGCGTGGTTTGAGGGCTGTGGGAGGCTATGTTGGGGCGTGAATGGGAATTGAAGTATGACATTTTGCTGTGTGTAAGGTGCACTTTTTGTCCAAATTTTTGAGGGAAAAATAGAATGTGCATCACATGAGGGTAAGTGTGGCTCAGGAGCCCAGCAGTCCTCCTGGGCTCCTGTGCCCACCAGGCACACTGGGCTCCAGTCCAGGAGGCTCCACTGGAACCAGTGCAGTGGGTGGGAGCTGCCTCCACCAAGCACCACCATCAGGGGAGGAAGGGCTCCAGGGAGCGAGGGAAGGGGTGGCCTTCACAGACCAGGTGACTACAAGAGGGCAATGTGATCCGCACATTCACCAGGAGAGCCTTAGCCCTCCCCAGATGTGTCTCTCCTAGCTAACAGCCAGCCACTTTCTTGAGGTGCATTTTCCTGAAAGTTTGGGCCAAAACCCTGAGTGTACATTAGACATAGGAGCACATTCGCATGACAAAACACAGGCAGCTACGAGTGTAAGTGGTGATTTCAAGAGTTGCCTTACATATGGCAGGACTGCCGTGCAATGTGCTAAGGGTATACAGAGTTCCAGGGAGCAGTAATCAGAGGGACATCTCACTCGGCCCGGCCAGAAGCTCGACGTTCTGATCCCAAGTCTACAGCAATCATGATACAGAAATCGAGGTCTGAAAACTGAGGACCTTCCACAACTCCCTGCCTATGACATCTGTCAAAGTAGAAGTCAGCTTTTCAGCAGCAGAGCAAAAATTAAAAATCATTTAAAAAAAAAGAAAAAACCAAAGGGGCTCGGCGCCCGTGACTCAACGCCCATGGCTCAACGGGCTAAGGCGCCAGCCACATACACCTGAGCTGGCAGGTTCGAATCCAGCCCGGGTCCGACAAAAAACAATGACGGCTACAAACAAACAAACAAACAAAATGGCCGGGCGTTGTGGCGGGCATCTTAGTCCCAGCTACTTCGGAGGCGGAGGCAAGAGACTCGCTTGAGCCCAGGAATTGGAGGTTACTGTGAGCTGTGATGCCACCGCACTCTATCCAGGGTGACAGCTTGAGGCTCTGTCTCAAAAAAAAAAAAAAGAAAAAGAAAAACCAAAGGAACCTGAAAGATAAAGTTTACATATAATAAAATCAAGAGTAGAAATATCTTTCCCCAAAGAAAAATGATCTTAATCAGCCCAGCATACAATCAATTAACATTATTAAAACTCCTATTTAATCTACTTAAACGCCCCACATCCTTCAGATTTTGGCTCAAGCGTTGCTTTCACAGGGAAGTATACCCTGACCTTCCTGTGTCCTACTTCCTCCATCTTATCCCTGCTTTATCAGCTCTTGGATCACCAAAGACCTCCCCCACCTCAGCTCTTATCATGGCCAGAATTGTACATTTACTCAAATAATTGTTCAGTGAGTATCTGTCTGATTTACCAGACCAGAAGCTTCACTAGGGCAGAGACTCAGCCCACTACTGTATTCTTATCATCCAGCAAAGGTCCTGGCACAATCAAGCGCTTAAGAAATGTCTGTGCAGTGACATAGATAACTGGACCATGCATATCAGCACACCACAGGAGCCAAAGAACGCCACACACGCCCTGATACGAGTTCAAGTGAAAAGGGGGAAAAATGGTTAACAAACCAGTTCACTTAATCAGAGATGTTGCTAATAGGTGCTTATAAAAAAATGAAAACTAAATATAATCACAAAATTGAATGAAAAATTAACATACTGACATCTTAATTTATAAAAATTAGCCTTTTGTGTTTGGAAATACAAAGACTAACTCCCATGCCAAAGGCAGTGGGAGAAAATAATAATAAAATATACAGTTAGCATGAAGAATAATACAGCTTAATTTGTTCAATATTAGCAAATAGGCTTCAGTTTTTCACAATGATTTCTAAAACCCATGAAAATGGAAGTACTTTTATATAAGACAAGCTACACTCTCTTAGGTTAATTCTAATTTCTTTACACTGCGAACAATTATAGGATATATCTTTTTTAAAAATATATTCCCACCTCCAGGGATCATTATCATTTAAAAAAGAAAAGGTAGAAGTAATCTAGCTTACTGTACTAAGCTATTTATTCAACAATTATTCCAATGTGGGACACAAAAGTTTCAGTGGATGACCACACTCCCTTACATATTTAGCAGAAAACAAATATTTTTCTTAAATAACTAGCAAGTCCCATAACAAATAGAGAGCAAACAGGGATCTAAGGGCTTATTTGCTAATACTGATAGCTTCAAGATTTTACCCTAGTAGTTGAAATCAATTAATTATTCATTGTAACTGGAGCAGAATATAATTAACTATGTTCGCTTGACTGGTTCCAGTTTAATTTCACTAAAAAAATGATAAAAAGTCATTATGAATATAGGTTATTATCACAAATTACTGCTAAAATAAAAACAGAAATGAATAAACTTCTATATGAATTCAATTCACATTTAAGACACTTTCATGGAAAATTTCAACTTTATACAGGGATTAAAAAATAGTGTATCTTTAAGTAACCATCACCCAGTTGCAGTAATTATCAATTCACAGCCAATTTTTTTTCAACTATATCCATACACACTAGCCAACTCCAACTCCTCAATTATTTTCAAGCAAATATTACACATATTTCAATTCACATCTCTAAAAAATAAGAGCTCCTCGTAAAACATAACCATAATACCATTATCACATTAAAAAAATAACAGTAAAAATCCTTAATATCACCAAACATCTAGTCAATCTTCATATTTCTACAATGGTCTCTTAACAGTTCATTCAAGTCAGGATCCAAATAAGTCCATAAATTTGTCTTGGTAGATGTATCTCTTACGTCTTTCATTCCTTTCCTTCTTGAATTTTAGTTGTTGAAGAAATAGGGTCATTTGTCCTGTAGTTTTCCAGAGTCTGGACTGATTTAATCTTTCGTAGTATCATTTCTCACTCTGTCTCCTATATTTTCTAGTATAGTGGTGGTTAGATCTGCAGGCTTGATCATGATCAGATCTGACTTTTGGCAGGACTGCTTTGGAAGTGGTACTTCCAACAGTAAACTCAAAATCTGACTCTTATCTCTGTGTAGTTAGCAGTCACTGGTGGCTACTATCTAGATCAGACCCATAAATTATTGGGGGATAAAATGGAGTTATCCTAAGTCTATCATTTCTCTGTAGCTTATTAGCTGGAATGTCTTTAAAAGCATATACCAAAGTAACTGCGATTTTGGTCACTATCATTAACTCAGAGTTAAAAATAACAGGATGGGCTCAGTGCTTGTGGCTCAATGGGCTAAGGTGCCAGCCACGTACACCTGAGCTGGCAGGTTCGAATCCAGCCGGGGCCCGCCAAACAATGACGGTTGCAACCAAAAAATGGCCAGGCATTGTGGCGGGCGCCTGTAGTCCCAGCTACTTGGGAGGCGGAGGCAGGAGACTCGCTTGAGCCCAGGAATTGGAGGTTGCTGTGAGCTGTGAAGCCATTGCACTCTA
>CAUYON010054854.1:0-10155 GCA_963573935.1 Arctocebus calabarensis
TAGCTCTTCAGGAATCTTTACTTTAACTTCAACTCTGTTCATGAATGTTTCTTCATTTTCAACAGTAGGATCTACCCGGGCCCTTTTCTTCCGAGGAGGCTGAGGTGTCTCACTGGTACTGCCACCATCTCCATTTCCAGGTGTTTTCTGCTTGTTCTTTGTTTTTACTTCAACATTTTTCTGTTGCAGACCAGATGTCTTCTTTCCTGCGGTGGCCCCTCTCATCTTCCCCTCTGCATGCTGCTCCTGATTGGCTTTTTGAAGTTCTCACTGTTTCTGCAGATTGGTGTCCACATGTTTGAGTACTCTGCTGTCTGGAATCCATTCATCCCAACTAGAGGTCAGGAGGGGGTGGTGCACTGAGGGAGCTCCTTCAGGAACAGGAAAAAGGACTACACTATTCTCGTGTGTCTTCAAAGTTTTTTCAGAGCGCCTGGGCCTCACAGCACTTCTGATACAGACAGCATAGTACAAAGTAATCTCAGTAACTAGGTGTATAATTTAGCTTAAGCTTTATTAAGATTCACTTACAAATGGAATATTTAAATGTCTGTGTCAACAAATTCCAACAAAGTTTGAAAATTTAGAAGTATCTTAATTACCTATTATACTTTTGAAAAAGGATCAACTGAAGTTTAAGAAAATTCCAATTTGGGGATTAGCTGTTGTATGATTTAAGTTAAAGTACCCTGCCAACCATTTTCAAAATGAGGAACTTATTTTTTAAGTTATTTATGTATCCATATCTATTTCAACTCTCTTCTAAATCAAAGGGTGCTAGTCAATATATAATTACACAACAAGGTTCCATTTTAGATCCTTATAAATCCCTTCCCTCTGATATAAAACACATCTCTATAAATAAGCACCTTGATCTAAAACCAAGTCACTGGTAGAGTTTCCTTTAAATATGTAAAAGATCTGAAAATCCTTGCTGCATCAAAGGAAAATGAAGTGAACAATATCTTTTGCTCTGAGAAACATCACTAGGGTAATAACTGCAGGTCAGTCAGAAATTTTTATATATAGGTCAAGCATAAAATGATTCACTACTTCCTAAAGGTTACTTGTGACTAATTCCCAAAGTTACAATGATCCATAGTAATAACTGAAGGCCAAACACTCAGTAATTTGTATATATAGGTCAAGCATAAAAGAACTCCATTCTTTGAGGAGTTAAAAAAAAAAAAAAGTTTCCCAAATTTTCTAAAGGTAGCCTGTGACTAAAACCCATAGTCAGGGCGGCACCTGTGGCTCAAAGGAGTAGGGTGCTGGCCCCATATGCGGGAGGTGGCAGGGTCAAATCTAGCCCCAGCCAAAAAAAAAAGAAAAAATACCCATAGTTACAGTGATCCATGGCCACCACTCACACAGCATTAAATAAAAACACAATACACTTGCTAGGCATTCAAATAAACTTTACCCTTTCAAAACGGGTATATTTAAAGGCTTAAGTACTTGTCAAAATTACATTTATCTATATACCAAGTCAACCATGAAAAAGACATTTTTAATATATTAATATTCCTCAATGTTATCTACAAAAATAGTAATAAACCTAATGTTTGGTGCCTTTTAAAAATTTTCCCAATGAGTAATACATAACATTAAATTAGCTGAAAACAAAAAGTAAGCCTACAGCTTATTGTTACTGGACTAAAATACACCAAAGGAAAAAATATCAATTATTTTTTGACACAGTGAAAACAGAAAAGACGATCATGGTACTGGTGCTAAAACGCCACTTTAAATCCAGTCTTTGAGCTATACATTATCTCTATATATAACTTATATTAAGACACCTATTACAGAGGAAAAAGAGTTAAGCGCAAAAGCTGCATTCATAGTTAATTTAGGGTAAAATTCTAAAACAATTCTTTAAAAGTTCAAGAGGTGGGGGAGGAGAGCAGGCCTACCCCCAGGAATTTGATTTCCGTTTTTCTTTGATATCCTCTATGGACTTTAGCTTTCCCATTCAAAAGGCATTAAGAAAGATATCCTATTTCTTGTAGAGAATTGAGATTCTCTTAACTCAACACTCTCAACTTTGCCTGGATATTGGTAGATTATCAATATGTAATACAAATGACCTAATAAAGACTAAAATGCAATTTACCATTTATTTATTTAAAGAGTTTCACTATGTTGTTCTCAGTAGAGTACTGTGATGTCACAGCTCACAGCAACCTCCTATTCTTGGGCTTAAGCGATTCTCCTGCCTCAGTCTCCCAAGTAGCTGGAACTACAGGCGCCCGCCACAATGCCTGGCTATTTTTTGGTTGTAGTTATAAAGTTGTTTGGCAGGCCCGGGCTGGGTTCAAACCTGCCAGCTCCGGTGTATGTGACTGGTGCCTTAGCTGCTGGGCTAAGGTAAAAAGTATGCAATACACTAGGAGTCACAAGATAAAATTTTTCCATTCATTTCCTGGATCTCAGACTCAATTTACTATTAACATTAAAATAACATTTAAAATTACAGTTTAGTTTTAGAAGACCAAAAGACTGTCTTCTCCATTATTTTCCCATTTCTCAATATATATTTAAAATACAAGCCCATAGGGATGTTCCTGGGATGGTACAATATATATTTAAAATACAAGCCCAGTGGGATGGTACTATCATTATTAGAAAAAACACTGAGAAAAAAATATAAGTTGTCAAAATGCACTATTAACGCATTTTAGATTTCCACCTTTCCAAAATTATACTAAAAGGAAGAAAAGTTAAAGACGTTTTTCTGCTTAAAAGCATTTGGAGGCTCGGCGCCTGTAGCTCAACGGGCTAAGGCGCCAGCCACATACACCTGAGCTGGCGGGTTCAAATCCAGCCCCCGGGCCTGCCAAACAACAATGACGGCTGCAACCAAAAAATGGCTGGGCGTTGTGGCGGGCGCCTGTAGTCCCAGCGACTTGGGAGGCAGAGGCAAGAGACTCGCTTGAGCTCAGGAATTGGAGGTTGCTGTAAGCTGTGATGCCATAGCACTCTATTCAGGGTGACAGCTTGAGGCTCTGTCTCAAAAAAAAAAAAAAAAGCATTTGGATATGTTAAAAAATGTCTTAACAGGGCGGCGCCTGTGGCTTAACAAGTAGGACGCTGGCCCCATATACCGAAGGTGGTGGGTTCAAACCCGGCTTCAGCGGATCTGCAAAACAAAAAAATAGCCGGGTGTTGTGGCGGGCGCCTGTAGTGCCAGCTACTCGGGAGGCTGAGGCAAGAGAATCGCCTAAGCCCAGGAGATGGAGGTTGCTGTGAGCTGTGTGACGCCACAGCACTCTACAGCAGGCAATAAAGTGAGACTCAATTGCTTAAAAAAAAAAAAAAAAATCCTAACAAAATTAACTGGGTTGGCCACTTGGCTAGAGAAGCATATATATGAAGTAAGACCAAAGTCACAGCCAATAAACTTCACGAGAAAAAAAACAAACCACATTCTATATCAAGAAAGGACTTATCAGATGGTAATAAACCAGGTTGTAAACCAGATACCAAAACGTGGGTCAGGTGACATAAAGCCTTAAGTTACTAAAAAGCAACTTCTGAAGAATTACTAACTAGCACTGGGTAAAAAATCATTAACAAAACTTAAAACCTCTCATAGTAAAAATTACCATTCAATTAGAGATCAAAAGGGAGGCCTAGGTAAGTATTTATATGTGAGCCCAAAGGAGAAAGTCTTATTATTGAGAAAAACCTCCATGTGATGGATATTCTAGAATGTGTTCCATCTATACATGATCCATTCCTGGGAACAAATCAACACATCACCAACTTACCAAAAAAGAAAAAAAAAAATTTCCATTACTCTCTGTGGTAGGAAATTAGGTTCTGCCACTGAATTTCTGTATGTGTTAAATCATATGCTAAAAAAATGAGCCACATGAAATAAGTTTCTATGTATACTGAATTACATTCCCTAAGTCCAAAAAACAGGTTGGTAAATTACAAATTGGGCAATCTTTATCCTTTTCCCTTTTCTAGGTAGAAAAACCCAACTAGTTTTGAACATACCTGCTTGAAATAATAAATATAAAATCACTGAGTTTGTGAGCAAGGCCAAAAATTCAGATTATCTAAAAATGTGCCAGAAAAAAGAAAATACACACACACACACAAGTGTGATCTGCCTACCGCTCACTCAACCAGAACAGTTGACTAAATGCTTAGACATTATACTAGAACACAAAGAAATACTCCCAAGAATAAAGTACATTTAAATGAAAAGGCTGACAACCCCAATTTCTAGGACAGTTTTGGTATAATACAAATGAGTCATCCTTGCTTCAATATGCACCATATTAAAACTGCAGAAGTAGTATTAGTGCCAGTAAGTGACAAAAGCTATCTTGCTTGTTATAAATAAAAATTGTTTTTAAAGAATACCTACTTTTTATTCCAACCACTGTAATGTATGAAGTATTTCACTTGTTTGTCCTTTATGGCAACCTTTACACACTGAAATAAGAAAGAAAAATTAGGAATTTTTTTTTTTTTTTAAAGACACTACCTGGATGATTTCAAGGTACCAAGCTTTCAACAACATTCTATACGAATATTTAGGTGACGGAAATGAACAAAATAAAGTGTAAGAGAACCCTATTTAAACTTTTTAGAATACTTACTTCAGTTATAAAGCTGCAAATTACTCACAAAATGTCCAACAAAGCCATCAGTATAAAATGACACCAAAAGCCTTTCATAAGTGAGGTGGGTAAACTATCTAAGGTCAGCTAATGAAAGCTGTTTGTGCTTTCTCAAAGTCTAACTAGCAAAAGTAAATCCCACTGAAGAAATGTATTTAAAAATAACTTCATTAGCTTATAAAAATTAAGCTGATCTATTTAAAAAAAAAATTCAGCTTAAAAAACTAGCTAAGTTGGCTGGGGGCCTGTAGCTCAACGGACTAGGGTGCCAGCCACGTACACCTGAGCTCGTGGGTTCAAATCCAGCCTGGACCTGCCAAACAACAATGGTGGCTGCAACCAAAAAATGGCCGGGCATTGTGGCGGGCGCCTGTGGTCCCAGCTACTTGGGAGGCAGAGACAGGAGACTCGCTTGAGCTCAGGAATTGGAGGTTGCTGTGAGCTGTGATGTCACCGCACTCTACCCAGGGTAACAGCTTGAGGCTCTGTCTCAAAAAAAAAAAAAAACTAGCTATGTGGCTCGGCACCTGTGGCTCAAGCGGCTAAGGTGCAAGCCACATACACCTGAGCTGGCGGGTTCGAATCCAGCCCAGCCCGCCAAACAACAACAGCTGCAACCAAAAAATAGCCAGGCATTGTGGTGGGCGCCTGTAGTCCCAGGTACTTGGGAGGTGGAGGCAGGAGAATCACTTGAGCCCAGGAGTTGGAGGTTGCTGTGAGCTGTGATGTCACCGCACTCTGCCCCGGGCAACAGCTTGAGGCTCTGTCTCAAAAAAAAAACTAGCTAAGTGATGAATTAAAAACACGTTTTTTTTTTTTAAGAGATAGAGTCTCACTTTATCACTCTCGGTAGAGTGCCATGATATCACAGCTCACAGCAACCTCCAGCTCTTGGGCTCAGGCAATTCTCTTGTCTCTGCCTCCCAAGTAGCTGGGACTACAGGCGCCTGCCACAACACCGGCTATTTTTTTGTTGCAGTTTGGCTGGGACTGGATTCGAACCCGTCACCCTCGGTATATGGTGCTGGTGCCCTACTCACTGAGCCACAGGCACCGCCACATTTTATGTTCTTAAAAGCAGCCAGGTAAGGGGTCCAAGCAGGCCGACCCCTATAATCCTAGTACTCTGGGAGGTGAGGATTCAGAGCAGTAGAGTAGACCCAGCAAAAGCTGAACACCCCTTGCCCTTTAAAGAGAAAATATTAGCCCAGCATGGTGGCCCCAGCCTGTATTCCCAGCTACTCAGGAAGCTGAGGCATAAGGATTGCTTGAGCCAAGAGTTGGAGGCTACTCTGAGCTATGATGACTCTCCAAAAAAAAAAAAAAACAAAGGCAGCCAGATCAGTCAGACAAATCAATAGAAATTAGAGAAAGCTGTCATTAACTATGATAGGTGTAACTATCTGGTTTGGGATTTGTAAGTCTGTATCAGAGACAAACCAAAAGAACCAGAGTTTACATTATTTCAACAGCTTCAATTCAAGAACTGTTCTCCCCAATGTTTTGTTGCCAGAGAAAAACCAACCAGTTTTGTAGAGTTTGACAAATTATAGAAAAATAACATTTAGGAATTTAAATGATCAACACAACTGTACTTTAACACTTATAAACCCTACAAATACATCATTCAGATACATGCTCATGTACATTTTTTTGACTATTAATCTTTTATTGTTATATAGCTTAAGGGAGGAAGATGACTGTGGTCAATATATATATGGAAATTTAAGAAGACCATGGTTTTTTTTTTTTTGAGACAGAGTGTCAAGCTGTCACCCTGGAGAGAGTGCTGTGGCATCACAGCTCACAGCAATCTCCAATTCCTGGGCTCAAGCGAGTCTCTTGCCTCAGCCTCCCAAGTAGCTGGGACTACAGGCGCCCGCCACAACGCCCGGCAATTTTTTTTGGTTGCAGCCGACATTGTTGTTTAGCAGACCCGGCTGGATTTGAACCGCCAGCTGAGGTGTACGTGGCTGGCGCCTTAGCCCGTTGAGCCACAGGCGCCGAGCCTGTTTTTTTTTTGGAGACAGTTTTCTATTGATTACTTGTTCTAGAACAGTGGTTCTCACTCAACCTTCCTAATACCACGATGTATTTTCGTTGTTGCAAAGGGGTTAGGACCCACAGAGTCTCTCACAAAGACAGAGTCTATGTCACCCTCAATAAAGTACTGTGGTATCACAGCTCACAGCAACCTCCAACTCTTGGGCTTAAGCAATTGTCTTGCCTCAGCTTCCCGAGTAGCTGGGACTACAGGTACCCACCACAACGCCCGGCTATTTTTTTTGTTGCAGTTGTCGTTGTTTAGCTGGCCAAGGCCATGTTTGAACCTGCCAGCCCAGTGTATGCGGCTGGTGCCCTAACCACTGAACTATGTACGGGTGCCAAGCCAAAAAGACCATGTTTTAGTTTAATTTGCAGAACCATTATTATTTTTTTTAAGTCCCCCTCTCTTTTTCCCTTCAATGTGGTCCTTGAGCATCAATCAGTGGTTGTTGGTTGCTTCTACCCAGTCTTTTCCTTCTTTTATTTTCGTTGCTAAGTAAAGAGATCCACCTTTATCTGGGTGATTCGAAATCATGATTCTCAACTATGAGCTGTTCTAATCTTTGCTTTACCAAAAGATGGCCTTATACCTGAAATAAGACACTTCTCACCTACTCATTTTATGTTCAAATCTCCTTTATAATAAGATAGGCCCTAGGAGTTGAAATCTTCTTACTGTTGATTACTTGTTCTAGAGCAGTGGTTCTCACTCAGCCTTCCTAATACCGTGATGTATTTTCACTGTTACAAAGGGGTCAGGACCCACAGGTTGAGAACTGCTGTTCTAGAGGCTTCCAGATCTGAAATGCATAGCAACCTGCCTAAATACACTGTTATTCCTGTGCAAATAGTATGTTGCTATGAAAAGCAGGATGCTGCAAATGCCAAGAGCTGTGACACCCGTCCTACAGCTATCAAACTTCTTGCCAGTCCCTGCTGGCCAATGTCAGAGTCTGGCCACCAGCTGAGTCCGTCACATATGTGCGTGCTGCCTGGGAGCGATGTCACCACAGGCTACTTTGGTGATACAGCTGGGAGAGACCCATGCTCATATACTTTTAAAAGTTCCTGACCATTTCAATAAATCCAAATTCTGCCATTTTACAACTTTTTTTTTTTTTTAAAGTGGGAGTCTCCCTATGTTGCCTATGCTGGCCTTGGTCTCAGGAGATCCTCCCACCTCAGCATCTGTAGTTAGTAATTAGGTCTGAGCCACTACACCATTTTAACTTCGTAGAAATTCAAAAATTCATTAGGTATATACTCAAAAGACAAGTTAAAAGCAGCAGTTATTTAGTCTCAACTATCTAACACTTTTAAAGTCTATTTTCAGACATGTATAAAACGTTCACTAAGAACTTATGCAAAAATTGCCTTTGAACATATTGTTTTGTACTTCATAATGTGTTCATTCTTTAAAACTACAATCATGTTGGTTCAGCACCTGTGGCTTAACGGGCTAAGGCGCCAGCCACGTACACCTGAGCTGGTGGGTTCGAGCCCGGGCCCGTCAAACAACGATGGCTGCAACCAAAAAATAGCCGGGCGTTGTGGCAGGTGCCTGTAGACCCAGCTACTTGGGAGGCAGAGGCAAGAGACTCGCTTGAGCCCAGGAATTAAAGGTTGCTGTGAGCTGTGATGCCACAGCACTCTATACAGGGCGACAGCTTGAGGCTCTGTCTCAAAAAAAAAAAAAAAAAAAAAAAACTACATGTCTTGATACTTATGCTAAAAGAGTTATCCAACACAGCACAACCTACAACTGCAAGATGCAATCAACTAAGGCTCAGATAAAAAAAGTATGGTTATGTACACTACGGAACACTATTTAGCCATAAAAAAGAATTAAACAATGTCTTCTACAGCAATTTGAATGGAACCTGGAGGCCATTATCTTAAGCCAAGTAGTAATACAGGAAGGAAAGCCAAATACCACATGTTCTCACAAGTGCAAGCTAAGCTATGGGTATGCAGGGGCTTACAGTGTTGTACACAGGACCCTGGAGACTCAGAAAAGGGAAGGCTATGAGGAGGGTGAAAGAAGAAAAATTACTTATCAGGTGCACTAAAAACCCAGACATCACCACCATACAATTCACTCATGTACCCCAAACCTACTTGTACCCTCAATCTATTAAAAAAAAAATTTTTTTTTTTTTTTGGCAAGAGAATCGCCTAAGCCCAGGAGTTGGAGGTTGTTGTGGGCTGTGTGACGCTACAGCACTCTACCGAAGGCAATAGTCAGACTCTGTCTCTACCAAAAAAAAAGGTAGTAATAATAATAGGCAATGTCTTCTCACCAAGTCCTTAACTACAAATTGCTACTTGTTTCTACAACCAATGTTCTCCTATCATTCCTCGCAAATAGTCTATATAACAGGTCAGTAAGAAAGTGTAGCATAATTTATTTGACTAAACAAGGGGTAAGAAACCCATAAGGAGTAAATGGGATATTTGTTAACTATAAGCCTAAAAAGGGCAACTCTTAGTGGCTAAAGCAACAACATTAACATTGAAAATTTTGAAATGAAATAGATCTAGTCATAGGTCTGGCCAACTTTAAAAAAGAAGAGATTTCATACCTTTGCTTCATAAAGAAGAGGCCCATGAAAGCACAGTACTCGCTCACCTGTAAAAGTAAAAAAGAAATAGAATAGTAATTTCTCTTCATATAGTCCCATCTGAGACAACCATCACACTTAATTACAGTATTCCTTCCAAAACTAGGAAAAATGGGTAAGACTGTTATATACACTGGGCAACACTTCGGATCAAACTTGAACCATTTCCTACAATAAAAACACCATAACTATCTGATATAAACAAGAAAAAAACAATTTTCGGGAATGTCAATTTATTTACCCATAAATCATCAAATCATCTATCATCTACTAAAAGAGTGGTTAGTTAGTTTTAACTGTGTGAATACAATTTTTAAAATGCTTTTCCCCATGTGGTTTTCTAAATTTAGGACCTTACCTTCCGCCTATTATCTCCACTTCCAACCCTGGAAATTTTTTTGGCAGTTTTGGCAGGGGCCACGCTTGAACCTATCACCTCCGATATATGGGGCCGTCACTCTACTCCTTCAGCCACAGACGCCACCCAAAATATTCTAAACTTTAAAATTTCAATTGCATCAAAGATGGGCTGGACTGTCTTTAAGGGGTCCCAGTATGTTCACTCCTCAAATGTGTTCAATGACATTCTAGGTGCTAGGCTGTTTCTATGAACAACAAGGACAAAAAAAAAAAAAAAACAGTGACTCGGCGCCTGTAGCTCAAGCGGCTAAGGCACCAGCCACATACAACAGAGCTGGCAGGTTTGAATCCAGCCTGGGCCTGCCAAACAATGACAATTACAACCAAAAAACAGCTAGGCGCTGTGGCAGGCACCTGTAGTCCCAGCTACTTGGGAGGCTGAGGCAAGAGAATCACTTGAGCCCAAGAGTTGGAGGCTGCTGTGAGCT
>CAUYON010054859.1:0-19091 GCA_963573935.1 Arctocebus calabarensis
CATGACCAAGTGGGCTTTATTGCAAGGTCTCAAGGCTGGTTCAATATATGAAATCTATAAATGTGATTCAGCACATAAAAAAATTTAAAAAAAAAGACCATATGATTCTCTCAATTGATACAGAAAAAGCTTTTGACAATATACATCATCCCTTCATGATCAGAACACTTTAAAAAATTTCTGAATTTATATTAATCATGCCCTATTTTTGCACCAATGTACAGAATTATGATTTAATAAAATTATAAAAAAAAATAAAATAAAATAAAAAGGAAGAGAACATACAAAAAAAAAAAAAAAAAGGAGTAGGGCACCAGCCCCATATGCTGGAGGTGGCAGGTGCAAAACCAGCCCCAGCCCAAAACCGCATAAACAAAAACAAACAAAAAAACTTAGCTTCCACATTGACGAGAGGGATGAAATTATAGAACATATTTTCACAAAATATGATGAATAGAATTCCACCATCAATTCTTTCAATAAATGCCAATGGATTGAATTCCCCACTGAAGAGTCAAAGTCTAGCTGATTGGATAAAAAAGTACAGGACATCCATATATTGTCTCCAGAAAATGTACCTACCCCTGAAGGACAAATCAAGACTCAGAGTTAAGGGATGGAAAAGGAGTTTTCAAGCAAATGGAAATCAGAAGAAAGGAGGGGTTACAATCTTAATTTTAGATACAAGTGGAGTTAAAGTAACTAAAATTACGAAAGGCAAAGAAGAACACTTCATATTGGTCTTGTTAATTGTCCAAGAAAACCAAGAACAAGAAGACATTTCAATTTTAAATATTTATGCACCCAACTTAATTGCTCTTAATTTATGAAACAGACCTTAATTGGTCTGAGCAATATATGATATGCCATAACACCATAATATGAGCAATATATGATATGCCATAACACCATAATAGTTGGGGACTTTAACACCCTCTGCTAGAACTGGACAGATTCTCTAAACAGAAATTAAACAAAGATACAAAGGACTTAAATGTGACCCTAGAACAGGGGTCCTCAAACTTTTTAAACAGGGGGCCAGCTCACTGTCCCTCAGACCATTTGAGGGCTGGACTATAGCTTAAAGAAAAAAACTATGAACAAATTCCTATGCACACTGCACATATCTTATTTTGAAGTAAAAAAACAAAATGGGGGCAGAGCCTATGGCTCAAAGGAATAGGATGCTGGCCCCATATACCAGAGGTGGTGGATTCAAACCCAGCCCCAGCCAAAAATTGAAAAAAAAAAAAAAAAAACAGAAACAAATACAAATACAATATTTAAAAAAAGGCACCCCATATCTGCCAAAAAAAGACCTCCTAACTTCAGAAAAAAAAGGCCCTACTAAATGCAAAATAAAAAAAAAAATAGACCTCCTAACTTCAAAATAAAACAATCCTAACTTGTTTTTACCTCGGTCCTCAGGCAGCAGTGGACTCTGCACAGGCAAGCTCTTGACTCCTCGGACCAAGAGTCTCAGTCTTGGTTGAGTCAAGAGACAGAGAGAAGGAGGGGAGTCAGAGAGTGTGGTGCACATTCCACAACTGCGCACTGCAGCCTGGGTTGTGTCAGCTGCTAAGCAAAATGGCAAAAACACCCAGCGGGGAGAGACAAGAGAAGGAAGGGTGTCTGAGAGTGCGGCACACATTCCACACATGCGCACTGCAGCCCAGGTCCATTTGGCTGCTAAGCAGGACAGGCACCAGTGGTAAAAACACCCAGTGGGCTGGATAAATGTGGCCCACGGGCCATAGTTTGAGGACCCCTCCCCTAGAACAAATGGGGTTAATAGATATATACAGAACACACCATCCCAAAGCTAAAGAATATACATTTTTCTTGTCAGCCCATGGAACATATTCCAAAACAGATCACATCTTAGGATACAAATCAATCCGTAATACCTTGAATAAATAGAAATTATATTTTATATATTCTCAGACCATAAGGCAATAAAGGAGGAACTCAATTCCAATAATAATGTTCATACCCACACAAAGGCATGGAAATTAAACTACCTTATGCTGAATGATAGTTGGGTTTAGGAAGAGATATAGGAGGGAATTGTTAAATTCCTTACACATAACAACAGCACAAGTTACCAAAACCTGCAAGATATAGCAAAGGCAGTCTTAGGAGGGAAATTTATTGCATTAGATGCCTACATCTGAAAAACAGAAAGAGAGCACATCAACAAACTCATGAACCATCTTATAGAATTAGAAAAAGAAGAACAATCTAATATCAAACCCAGCAGAAGCAAAGAAATAATCAAAATTAAATCAGAGATTAATGAAATTGAAAACAAAAGAATTATTCAGAGAATTAACAAAACAAAGATTTGTGTTTTTTTAAAAAATAAATAAAATTGATAAACCTTTGGCCAGAGTAACTAGAAACAAAAAGGTAAAATCTCTAATAACCTCAATGAGAAATGATAATGGGGAAATAATAACAGATGCCACAGAGATACAAGAAATTATCTCTGAATATTACAAGAAATTCTATGCCCAGAAATTTGACAATGCAGGGTAAGTGGATCAATATCTGGAATTACACCCTCTTCCTAGCCTTAACCAAGAAGAAATAAATCTTGAACAGACAAATTTCCTAAACTGAGATTGAAGAAACAACAAAAACATCTCCCAATTTAAAAATGTCCTGTCCAGATGGCTTCAAATCAGAATTCTGGTAAATCTTCTAAGAAGATCTTATACTCATACTGCAGAAATTATTTCAAATAGTTGAGAAGGAAGGAATATTCCCCAACACATTCTACAAAGCAAAAATCACCCTGATACCAAAACCAGGAAAAGACCCAACTAAAAGGAGAACTTTGACCAATTTCACTAATGAATATAGATGTAAAAATTCTCAAAAAAACCCTAGCCAATAGATTACACTACACATTAGGTTTCATCCCAGGGATGCAAGGCTGGTTTAGCATACACAAGTCCATAAATGTAATTCATTATATCAACAGAATAGATAGAATCTCTATCACCACTATTATTCAATATAGTGCTGGAAGTTTTAGCCAATACAATTAATTAGGCAAGAGAAGGAAATAAAGGGCATCCAAATGGTGGCAGAGGAGGTCAAACTCTCAATCTTTGCCAATGATATGATCCTATACTTAGAGAATGACAAAGACTCAACCACAAGATTCCTGGAAGTGGTCAAAAAATACAGTAATGGCTCAGGATATAAAATCAATGTCCACAAGTCAGTAGGCTTTGTAAATGCCAATAACAGTCTAGAAGAGAATCTAATTAAGTACACAATTCCCTTCACTATAGCAAGAAAGAAAGAAAGAAAGAAAGAAAGAAAGAAAGAAAGAAAGAAAGAAAGAAAGAAAGAAAGAAAAGAAAGAAAGAAAGAAAAGAAAGACCTAGGAATAAACATAAGAAAATAGGTGAAGGACCTCTACAAAGAATATTATGATACCCTAAGAAAACAAATAGCAGAAAATATTAACAAATGGAAGAACATACCATGCTCATGGCTGGGAAGAATCAACATTGTCAAAATGTCTATACTACCCAAAGCAATCTACATATTCACTTCAATCTCCATTAAAATACTATCATCATACTTTCAAGATTCAAAAAAAATAATTCTTTGTTTTGTATAGAACCAGAAAAAGCCCTGTATAGGCAAGACAATTCTTAGCAATGGGAACAAACCCAGGAACATCACCCTACCATCTTTAGGCTATATTACAAGGTCATAGTGATCAAAAAAGCATGGTATTGGCACAAAAAAATAGAGATGTAGACATTTGGAACCGAATAGAAAATCATGAGATGAAACTAACATATTAGCGCTACCTGATATTTGATTAACCAAACAAGAACAAACACTGGGGGAAAGAATCCCAATTTAATAAATGGTGTTGGGAGAACTGGATAACCACGTGTAAAAGACTGAAACTGGACCTGTACCTTTCACCACTTACAAAAATTGATTCAAGATGGGTAAACAATTTCAGTGTAAGGCAAGAAACAATAAAAATTCTCAAAGAAAGTGTGGGTAAAACACTTGAAGACATAGGCCTTTGGAGAGATTTTATGAAGAATTCCATGGCAATGGCAACAACAAAAATAAACAAATGGGATGTTCGCTTTAGCAGCACTTATAGTAAAATTGGAATGATTCAGTGAAGATTATCATGGCCCCCGCACAAGGATGACAGGCAAATTCATGAAGCATTTCATATTTTTGTAGTGTCATGTCATCTCACTGCAACCTCAAACATCTGGGTTTGAACCTCATGTTCTTTCCTGCCTCATCCTCTTGAGTGGCTAAGACCACCAGCTTTGTTCTGTGGCTCCCAGTAGAGTGCAATGGTGTCCACTACCCATATTCAGCAAGACACAGGCCTATGTCAGGCCCTGCTCACTTTTTGAGCTTGGGCAGCCATCTCTGGGCTGATCTGAAGTTCCACAGACTAGGCTGGGATGTCTCATCCTCCTCACAATCCTACTTTGAGTCTCCAAGTCCCTTTTTAATTCCTGCACAAGCAATAACACTCTAACTGGTTCCAGAACTATGTTGCCAGGTCTTTGAATGTCCAGGGTAGCCTTCAAGCCTGTAGCACTACCAATCTATCTTCAAGAATGGGGGCAGGAAGGTCACGCCCATCTCTAACCAGTTGAGGAAGACCAGTAATCCACAATCCAGACGGGGTCATCAGGGTCAGAAGCACCTGTCTTTGCTGATACTGGCGCGCCACCTGGTGTTTTCACTAAAATTCTTTTAAACTCTTTTGGGTACCTAGAGTAATAGGTCATTTTAACCCCAAAGCTCTGTGCTAAAGAAGAACAAAGGGAAGGGAAAGGAGGATAAGAGAACATAAAGGAGAGCAAAGGGAAGGGAAAGAAGGATAAAAGAACAGAGAGTAGGGATAGGGGAAGAATATAAAGAACAAATCACACATGAGGAAAAAACAGCACAAAATCTCTGGCTATAGGAAGAAACAGAACAGAACAACTCCTCCAAGGGATCACAATGGAACTACTACAGAAGATTCCAGCTACAAAGAAATTGTGGAAATGACAGACATGGAATTCAGATTATGCATGGCAAGTAGGCTGAACAGAATTGAAAGTTTTTGGAAAAAGAATTCCAACAAGTATTACAAATAACTAAGGAAATGCAAGATAAGTTCTTAAAAGATGTGGACAAAGTTAGAAAAGATATAAGTGAGTGTAAAGAATTGAAGGAGGCATTCAGGGAGTTCCAAAATTGAGTAGGAAGTTTTAACAACGTATTAAACCATGGAGAAGGAAGCACATTACAGCTTGACAACAAAGATATTGAGCTAACCCAGTCACTTAAAGAGGCAGGAGACTTTTTATCAGCAATATTGGATACTAGTAAGCAATGGAGTAATGTTTTCAGTATTCTAAGAGAAAATGATTATGACCCAAAATTACTATGCCAAGTTAAATTAGCATTTAAATGTGATGGTGGAGTAAAAGACTTTTCAGACCTCCAAAGCCTCAGCAAATTTATTAGCCCAAAATCTTCTATGAAAGAATGACTAAAAGAGATACTCCCACAAAATGAAAAAATAAATCAAAGAGGAAGAAGATGCAGGATTCAAGAAAAAGTGGGTAAAACTCTAATAGACTCAAAGCATGGAGCTGGAGGAGTAACCAGAGATGGTTTTAGCTTTCTATTGAGTAAAGAGGTAAAAACTGCTAAGCCAGAGGATGTGAAAAACTTAGAGACTCTGGAGGACTCTTTAGAGAGGAAGGAAAAAGAAACTGGCCTGTTTGAGGATGAAGAGGTGTCAGGAATGGGGGAAGAGGAGGGATAAGAGGCCTTGGGGTTAGAGGAGTTGGGGAATAGGCCTCAGAATTAGAGGAGAGGGAGTGGGGAGAAGAGGTGGTAGGGTTGGAGGAAGAGGAAGAGGAGGGGGAGGATAAAGAGGCCTCAGGAACAAAGGAGGAGGAAGACAGAGAAAAGGCCTCAGGTTTGGAAGAGGAGGAAGAAGAGGACGAGACAGCACTGTCATGTGAAGACCAGGACTCACCGTTTCAGGGTCACACTGTGGTAGCTGTAAAGTGTGGAGTTGAGAAAATAGCAGGTAATGCTGTGATTATTATTTTTTATTGATATGGAGAAGGATTCTGAGCCAGTTGAGGAAGAAGAGGGAGGAAAGATCTCAGAGATAGGAAAGATAGTGACTACTATCCAGACTGGGAAAAACGGGGGCCTCAGGAGGACTTAAACAAATTTCCTTTAGTTGTCTGGTTTGGGAATCTAAGCAGGAAAAATTGGTGAAACACCAGGTGATAGACAAAACTCATAAGAAGCATTCATGTGCAAATTTGGGTACCATATCAGGAGTCACTAAAAATTTTGGAAAAACAGAGAATGAGATTCATAAATTTCTGCAAACAGAAGAGCTAACATCCAAAAAGGTAGACTTAACATGGGAAGCAGAAGAAAACTTTAGAAGAAGTGTGATTAATAGCATCAGAGAACTATGAGATGATATTGGATATATTAAAAATTACCATCTAGAAGTCTCAAATTTTAGAAATTCAATAGATGATCTGAGTAGTGGGATGGACATACTTGAAGAAAGATTTAATATTCTAGAAGATCAAATTGTTCTCTTAGGATACCATAAAAATGACCAAGCAGATAATAAATAAAGAAAGATTAAGAGATATAGAGGATAGATCCAGAAGCTCTAACGTTTGTTTGATAGGAATTAAAAAAAAAAAAAAACAATGAGACTGGCACAGAGGACATAATTAAGGAAATAATTGATAAAAACTTCCCAGAGTTAAAGAAAGAGTCAATTCTTGAGATTGTCAGTGCTTACCGAATATCCAGTAAGATTGATAAGAGGAAACTCCTTCTTAGATATACCTTGGCAAAATTTTGTAATTCTACTGATAAAGAGAAAATCTTAAGGACTTTCAGAGAGAGAAAATAAATAATCTACTGAGGAACAAGAATCAGACTGACAGCATATTTATCACTGAACATCCTGGATGCTAGAAGTAAATGGAGTACTGTCATAAAAATCCAGCAGGATAAAGGCTTTAAACCTAGAATTCTATATCTAGTTAAATTGGTTAAAACAAAGACATTTCTTTTCTTTTCTTTCTTTCTTTTTTTTTTTTTTTTTTTGCAGTTTTTGGCCGGGGCTGGGTTTGAACCCACAACCTTCAGCATATGGAGCCGGCGCCCTACCCCTTTGAGTCATAGGCATCACCCCAAAGACATTTCTTGATAACAAAGAATTTGGGAAGTCTATTTCTTGTATACCCCATTTGAAAGAATTACTGGGAAATATATTTTAGCAACATAGGGTGACAACAAACAAAGGTACATATAATATTCTTTACTTCCACCAACACACACATCCAAAATCAAATAAAAGTAGAAAATAAAATAGCTCTAACAAGAAGGATGGACAGCTAACCAACATACTGTGGGATGTGGGCAAAGAAGTTTCGAGACAACTACCTAGATGTGAAATTTTAAAAAACAGACTGATCTGAAGGTAGTGAGTTATTTCAATTATTGTTCAGTCAGTTAGACTGCCTTATTACTATTTCCCTCCTTCTTACTACTGCACTCACTAGTCTTAAAAACATGACAATTAATAATAACCATCTAAGCTTATATAGGAGAAAACTTTCTATATCACTTAGAAGATGGGTCTCTGTCAATGAAGCTTGTCAATGCAATGGAAAGCCATAAAAGAAGTGTAGGATAAGTAAAAATAGAAAGATGGAAAAGCAGAACTCATCACAAGAATATTTCATAAATTTTATCATTTATAATCTTGAATTTTATATGAAATATTTTGCCTGTGAATATAAAAAAGAATAAACAAATTGGACTTAATTAAAATAAAAAGGTTCTGTACAGCTAAGGAGACAACAATCAAAGCAGATAGACATCCTTCAGGATGGGAAGAGATATTTGCATATTATAAATCAGACAGAGGCTTGATAACTAGGATCTACAGAGAACTCAAATTAATCAACAAAAAAAGATCCAATACAATCCCATAAATCACTGGGCAAAAGCTATGAATAGAACTTTTGCTAAGGAAGAGAGACAAATAATTAGCAAGTACATGAAAAGTGCTCATTGCCCCTAATCGTCAGAGACATGAAAATCAAAACCACAGTGAGATATCACCTAACCTCAGTGAGAATAGCCCACATCACAAAGTCTCAAAGCTATAGATGAAGGCATGGATGTGAAGAGAAGGGAACACTTTTACACTGCTGTTGGGACTGCAAACTAATACAACCTTTTTGGAAGGAAAGTATGGAGACTCCTTAAAGAACTCAAGCTAGACCTTCCATTTGATCCTACAATCCTATTACTTGGCATCTACCCAGAAGAAAAAAAAATCCTACTATCATAAGGAGATTTTCCTGAGATTGTTTAACACAGCTCAATTTACAAATGTCAAAATGTGGAAACGACCTAAATGCCCAACAACTAGGAATAGTTTAACAAGCTGCAGTATATGTATACTGTGGGATACTATTCAGCCGTTAAAAATACATCTTTTGTATTAACCTGGATTAAGTTGGAACATATTCTTCTTAGTAAAGCATCATAAAAATGGAGAAGCAAGAATTCAATGTACTCAATTCTAATATGAAGGCAGTAGATGATCTAATACAAGGTGGGTGGTAGGAGAATGAGGGAGTGGGGAGAGAAGATGAGGGAGAAGGATGAGGGTCATGTTGTATGGCATGCCTCTTGGGGCAGGAAATAATTATAAGAGAGACTTTACCTAGCAAAGGCAATCAGTGAGACCTAATTCTTTGTACCCTCAATGAATCCCAAACAATAAAAAAAAAAATAAAAGAGAAATTTGGATGTGTTTAAGAATATTTTATAATGTGATAAGGTAAAATTTATATTTCCCCCTTAATTTAATTTACTCAAATAGTATAGACAGACTCTCTCCTATGCCAATTCCTTGATCTCAGAGATTTGAGGAATGAATCCATAGAATATGTAAGTAAACAAAAGGACAGATTTTTTTTTAATTGATAGATAAAGGTAGAAAGAAGGACAGAGTTTTGGGCATGTCAAAGAGGGGGTTTCCTGAAGGGTAGCCCATCTGAGTCTTCTGTCTAAAAGTTCATATACTGATTTTCCCATCCTGTGGGCAGGGTGTTGGGGGTTGGGGAGATGGAATGTTGTAACCATTTGGTGATAGGAACTTGAATGCAGAAGTTAATTTTAAAACTACCCTTATGTAGGAATGTAGTCTTGTTTTGTTTAGGGTGTGTCCTCTTCTTCAGGAGTGGCAGCTTAGGTGGGATGATGGTCAGACTGGTTTTGGACTCACTTGGGCTCAGAGAACATAATTGAGCTTTCTTAGGCCTAGAAAATGAGAGTTTGTGTCCAGCTCTGAGAGGGGGACCCCTGTAACAACAGTAAGTATAATAGCATATGTTATTGGGCAGTGCTGTTCTGGCTTTAGTGCCACCTCCTCATGCCCACCACTCCAGGGTCCAGGCTCAAACTGAACAGGTCCCCAGTGTGGGAGGCTCTACTTTAGCAGTGTTGCCACACTTAGTCATGGCCTGTCCTGCCCTGTGGGCTGCCATGCCTTAGCAGGGATACGTGCTATTTCAGCCCCCAGTGTCCCTCTTTCTTTGGAGCAAGGAGACATGTTCTTTTGGCCCCTGCTTCTCTCCTTGACAGTTTGGACCTGAGCAGGCATAGGACTGAAGACAAAGGGGAGTGGCTAAGGGTACAGGGAAGGAACCAAGTCATGGCTAGTTCTATTCCCCACTGGGAACAGAGAGTAAAGACCAGCTAGTGACCTTATACTTACCTAGACCTACGGGGCCAGGGGGCCATTATCATATAATTTAAATTGTGAATTTTGACCCAGAAGGGTTCTTCAGAAGGTTCAGGGGAACGTTTATGGAGAAGTTCGTTAAGCAACCTGTTAATTACTCTAAAGGCAGAGGCAACAGCCAGTCCTTGAGTTGTGGGTAAAGGCATGACAAACTAGATGGCTTAGTTAGCTTAGAAAAAAATGTTGTGTGTTCAGACTTGGGCTCTCCACTTACGGAGAGAGACCCAGCCACCTCTTCCAGATATATTCTCCTTCCCCCCTTGTAGTTTGTTTTCCTTTGTTCTGCAGTAAATGTATGTGATCACGATTACTTTGTGTTTGTGATCATTCTGTTATCAGCTAAGCATCAGTCCTCATTCTTGGCACTGGGAGCCAAAAACCTGGGAGCATCCACCTCCAGAGGGACCTAGCTACCTGTTTGAAACATATATATATATATATATATATATATTATACACATGAAATCTCTTTTGATTGCAAATAACACTGCTGTTATATGAGTATTTTGATTTATGGATGAAGGATATGAGTCATTTAAATGTGTGATTTTTGACTCTGAGCCCAGAGTCTTTTGATTTCATTCCTCTGAACATCAAGAATAGTTCAATATTTTGAAATTTGAAAATTGTCAACTATTTCCTTTAAATCAACTAAACAAATACTTCTTTTTTATTTTAGTGCTGAAGTAAAATTTTAGAATTTTTATATCTTGGAGTGCATAGTAATTACAAATATCTGAGGGTAATTTAAAAGATGGCAACTTCATATATACTATAATTCTTCCTTAAATCTCCATAGTCACTTATGGAATCTTTGCCATGTTAAAAAGGGGAGGAGAGGCAATTCTTTTTTTGACTTGAAAGTAACACAAGCGATGTCTCTGTCACTATCTACATATAATAGATTAGGATTAAAGAAATATAGAGAGTTTTAAGTTATGAAGAAAACTTGGAAATGATCAATGGAAAACAGTGGGAATCTACTCCTATGTAGATGGCTTTGAGAGAGCACAGACCCTGTGAAAACTGTCTCTTCAACCTAAGGCAATGATGTGACTCACAAAACCAAAAACTATCTAGTTTTATAAACACAAGTAATAAACAGTTTAAGTAAGTTCTGGCTTTGTTTCAGAATTGGTTGGTTACAAGAGAACTTGGTTTGGCACATTGCTGATCTTGAGTTGATTATTGTGCGGACAGAGTATAGTCATCATTTTAACATTAATATTTTATGTTGTTGATTTTTATTAGTTTTCCAGGAAGCAGTAGTTCTGGTTTCTTCACCTAGGGCCCTGACTACTTTATCTCTGCACTCTCTAGGCTCAAGGTCAATTGAAAATGAAAGGTTGAATACACACATGCTCAGTGAAAATGCTATCAGTGACAGTCGAATTCCCTGATCCTTTTTATCTCGTCTCTGTCTAATACGGCACATGAAATTAGAACATGGATGATGAATTTCTGGTGGTAAATGTTAGGTTGACCTTAATTTATGAAGTGAATCACAAACATAGAGGCAAAGGAAGATGGGCATTTTTATTATATAGAAAATTGATAATTCCAGAGAGGAATAGGAAAAGCAAACCTTCTAGAACTATGCTTGTTTGTGGAAAGAACATGGAGAAATGCTAAATCCATTTTATTATATTATTGAGAAGAAATGCAAGTGGTGATTAGTTGACAATAAAATCACTTGTTTTCTTGTGTGTGTGTTTTGCCAAACTGCCACCAGACGATAATTCTCAGATTGAAAATAAAATGCTAATGTATGCAGGTTCAAAGGTCCTGGTACTTAGATACCTGGTATAGGTGAATACACAATTGTGTAAAACTTAATTGGTTGTATACAAAATACTGAATGAAATTAGCAAAATAATGTAAGTCTGAGTGTTTGGGAGATGTACAATTTTGCTTTGTCAGTTACTTTACATACTTGATGTGGTTGAGTAAATCAAAATGACACAGATAAATTTCACTTATAGAAATAGAAATCTAAACAAATAAAAAGTATAGTTATTTGGGTATTCTCCCCCAATCCATCCTGCTAAATGTTTTGAGACATGATAACATTCAAGGAAACATTCTCGCTTTTGCTTTAGGAAAAGTCAGAAGTATAGAAATTTTTCTCAGAAAGGCTGGGGAGGGGTTTGTTTGCCTCAGGCCAACAGGGTGCATTTTATTAGCAAGAAAAGAAAGCAACACAAAAACAGTCTTTAGACAGCTTTCCTGGAGTGTTGAATACTTATACTAAATCGTCAACACCTCACTGCACACCATTGCCAGGAGAGAAGAAAACATCCTTCTCTTTCATTTTTTCTTCCTTTAAAAGGCCAAACATGCTGTCTTTGGATTGATTTCAATCCTGCTTTAATTCATTAAAAAGTGAAACAAAATCACCATTTACATCCTTGACAGCTGGCAGGTTTTATGTGTTCTTACTACTCCTGCCAAGTAGCAAAGGTTTCATTCAACTTAGTCACGGATCCTTGGAGAGCTCCAAGTGTGGAGCCCATCAAAACACAGTGGTAACAATGACACAGAGACCTGCAGGCATGGGTGTATTATGCCAATGCACCGGTGTGTAGGAAGTCAGAACTTTTGAAAACTTCAAAAAGAAACTACAACAAAAGCTTTGAGAGAGACCAACTCATGGGGAGTTTCAGTGCCAGTTGGGGGAGAAGTACATCAAAATGTTGCTGATTGTTTTTAAAATAGTTTCTAGATATCTACAGTAAGAAATGAATTTTGAAGAGCACATATGTAGTAAAAGGAAGCTAGGGATTTAATTATCTTTCATATTAAAAAATATAGAGAGAAGCAGAACTTATGATGGGCAAATGTAAATAAAACCAAGAATTGGGAGCATGAAGGAATTCTTAGAACTTAAAACACATTTGTTTTTATTAAAAAAAAAACACAAATTTTCAAATTTTCTAAAGGATATGGTATGGGTAGGGTAAAGATAAAATCATGAATTATGAACTTTCTTAGGTTACTTGAAGAAATAAAAAAAAAACAGAATTAAAATATGTGTCCGTAAGAAATGAATACTTGAAATTAAATAATTATGGTAAAGTTTAGGCTTCCATCTGTAATTGTACTTTTCTGTTGTCTTGAACAGGATCTTGGTTAATTATGTATAGTCATCCCTAGTCTTGCAGTAAAAGACAATGCAGGAAACAAGGTAAAAAAAATGTTCATTCCATATCTTAGCCCAGACTGGTTTCCACAGATACCATGTGATTGCCCTTCCCCGAAGGAGGCCACATAACCTAGTGTTAAGATATCTACTTTAGGAATCTGACTTTCTGAGTTCCTATTCAGAGTAGATGTATGATTTTAGGTGAGTTGCTGAATCTTTTGAAGATTCAATGACTTCATTTATAAACTGCAAAAAAAAACAAAACAGTAAATTAGATAACAATATATGGTCTTTAACCAAGTACTTGACTCATTAAAACACATTAAAAAAATTGAAGATAATTATTACCACAATCTGAGGATATTTTTATCTTATTAATCTCCAGAAGTACCAGCTTAAGTAATATATTTAAATGCCAGGTCAAGCCCTTTGTCATCTTTGGGTATGAGAGTTCAGTGATTTGTAAACTGTACATACATGCTATATTGTTAATGCTTCTAGGCAAACATTTTAACTTAGAGTCCTACTTTTGGTTTATTCTTAAGACTTTTTGACTGAAAGAAGGTGGATAGAAACAAATTTAGACTGAAATGAAGACTTTAACACCAAAAATAAATGTTTTATTTCATTAGTGGAGAGTGTGTGTGTGTGTGTGTGTGTGTGTAATATTCAGCCTGTAAATGTAAGACAACACTCCTGCCATTACCAAGGATGTGTAGGAGGCATCCATGGGTCTTTGCATAATTGAGTCTAAATACAGCCCAGGAGTAGTGCCAGATTAATATGGCTGACTCGATTAAATTAAGAGACAGCTTTAGGCATGCAAAACTATTTACCAATCATCACAATATCATCATGTATATTTTTTAAAAGCTGTTTGTTCATTGTAGACTGTTTCTATTACTTGACTTGGTCAGTTTCATGTTGTTTTGGTTAGTTATTTTTATATGCCTTTTATTTTATGATCTCAACGTTTATCTCAGGTAAGAGGGATGGCTCACAACTGCAACTACAGCCCAGAAATAGAATTATGCTTGGCTTTAAGACAAAAAGCCAGAGGCCGTGGACTTTTCCGGCAAAATGTAATCAGTATGGTATGTGTTCAGCCTTTTGTTATGTCATTTATTAAACTAAGTTCTTAAAAACAACAATTTATTTTTAGAAAACTGTCTTACTGCTTTTTGCCTAAGCAAGATCCTGTTTATCATAGGTACTTTTTTTTTTTTTTAAATAAATCTAATCCCAGAGCTAGTATCTGCCACTAAAATTAATTTGCAGAAAAACAATGAAGTGATTTCTGGTCATTATTATTTTTGTGGGTTTTTTTTTTTGAGACAGAGCCTCAGGCTGTCGCCCTGGATAGAGTGCTGTGGCATCCACAGCTCACAGCAGCCCCAATTCCTGGGCTCAAGCTAGTCTCTTGCCTCTGCCTCCCAAGTAGCTGGGACTATAGGTGTCCGCCATAACGCCCGACCATTTTTTAGTTGCAGCTGTCATTGTTGTTTGGCAGGCCCGGGCTGGATTCAAACCTGCCAGCTCAGGTGTACGTGGTTGGCACCTTAACCCGTTGAGCCACAGGTGCCAAGTCAAGTGGGTTTTTTCTTTAATAGCAATTTCACTGTTATAAAATAAGATATTTCATGCAAAGTATTAAGTCTGCCCCCCAAAGCCCAACCACCCAACAAACAAAAAAACTATCTGGGAAGACTGCTATGCTAACATATTATTTAAAAAACCCATATTTTTGTGGGCTTTTTTATCTCAGTATAGGAAGATGAGAGGCATAGTTTCTTTCCAACCAGATCTCTTATAGTGAGAAATTTTAGTGGGTAAAAAGTTGTGGAACAGACTTTTAGATAGGAGGTAAGGCCAAGAAATATTTATCTAGAAGTCTATGAGACTTCCACTGTGTAAGTCCTGAAGTTTCTGTACTGATAGAATTACAAACTTCAACATAGGCAGAAGATATTAGAAAGGAATAGTTACAAAGGTTATCATGACAATTCACTCTTTGTGAATTGTTAAATTTGTTTAATAAATTGAGCTACAATTTTAAAGTCTATTCCTTTAAAGTCAGGCAAGCTTCAAGCAAAAGAGACCTGTCTTGAAGACATTGGTCCAAAAGATAGACCTTTCTGAAATCTCAAAGGCAATATATTTAAAGATGAAACCTGACTCCATGAAATGCTCCCTCTTTCTAAAAGGAGAATTTTTTATATATTGTCAAACTATAACTTCCAAAAGTTAAAACATGATTCTTAGCAAACAGAAAATGAACATGTCAACAGTTGTATTTACCTCATGAATTATTGAGGAAATAGGTTAGATACTAAGACTGACTCAAAGCGCTTTTGAGAAACTGAGGATCTAAAAACAGCTTAACAAAGGACAGTCTGAATAACAATGCAAGGTTTCACATAATGTTGCTTAATCTCCTAAGGCGCAAAAATCTATAATTTGGGAGATTATTTTTATTTTTACAGAAATTATTTGCCTGTCTACCAGACAAAAATCTGGAAGATAACATGTAACTTTAGTAAGTCTAAAACTTTAATCAGTTATAAATGAGGAAAAAACTATGTTCTTATAAGCATTTAAGTAATTCTTTGATAGACCTGTGCTACCCTCCCGCTACCATTAAAACTGTTATGGAGCAGTCAATGGGCACTTCCCAACGTGCTTGGAGCTTCAGGCAACAGCCTTGGAGAAAAGAAAAACTTTTACATTGATTGGCAAAGAGACAGGAGGAATCTGTTTTCTTTGAGCTGGGGCATGATTGGGTTTTGTAAGGACAGAGCAATGAGGAATGACCTGATTGGATCTTGCAATGGGGCATTACAGGAGACGCGTTCTGACTGGACCAAGTCTTGGGGTGATGCTGGTGTTCTATCTGATGGGATCCCGGATCCTGCTATATAGTCTCCACTTCTTAATTTAGTTCCTATTCCTCAATCTGGGCAGGTAGGTTCTGGTCGTGGTTTAATGCTTGCTTTATCTGTGCATGCTCTGATTCTGTTTCTTTGGACTTACAGGTCAACTGAGACTGAAAAAAAAATCACAATTTTGTTATATAAAGTTGAGTCTGATTGGTTTGGTGCGATTACAAAAGGAATGTCTTTTTTTTTTCTAATTTTTAACTTTTAGATAACTTTTCTTAACAAAACCAAACCATAATCCTCCAAAGCTAGAAATAATTAATTTCTCTCCCATCACTCAGATAATTTACTGAATACTATTGATAGTTCTTTCACAGTATTGACAGTAGTTTTGAGAATAAATTTATAATGCACATTCCATGGGACAAGTGGGATACGTGGTCAAACACAATTAAAAATGCTGACATGCTCTTCCTCCACCCCCTATAATCAACAAATTACCATTGGATCTTGGATACAATGAGTGTGGAATGAGAGGAAACTCATGAGCAATAACAGCCTAGTACAATAGCAAGCTGTACAGAACTGGAGGTAGGAGAGAGGTCATTGTCATTTTAACCTAATTTTGTAAGAGCGAAGAGGGAGCCTTAATAAATATGCTGTAATAATCTTTTTGAATGAAAGAAAAGATAACAGAATATTCGAGTGTGATAGGAAGGTAAAGATTACTTTAATTATAAAGAATTTGAAAATAGTGTGTTAAAAAAAGAATTAACACAGAGGAATGGAAAGTTCGCTATTCTTTGTACAGTCCTGGAAACAGCTACCATGCAGACTAAGGAAAAGAAAAGAACCACCATGTTGGAATGCAGCTTCAGTTAGAGACAGTTAAGGATTAAAGTTCTTTTTCTCTGTAAAAGGTACTTTATTTATATACTTATTTGATGTGTTCCTTCCCTTAATGGTAGAACAGTTAAACATTAATGGTCTTAGAAATAAGAAATATGCTCCAACTTCCACTCTTCTAGAAAGTGGAACTGAATTCAAGAGGAAGTCTGGAGGAAAAAATTGTAAAAACAACGATGTGTCTCCTAATATTAATATATGGTTCAAAACACAAATCTAGATTCTCCAAAGCCATCAAAAGGGCTTTTCATATAAGATTAAGAAACTCCAAGAGAGAAAAATAAAATGCAACTACTAGAACAAGTTCAACATTTCCTTGAATATATGAGAGTAATTCCTTGCTCTATCTTGAGCTAGGATAATTCATTAATTAATATCAGTGTTGTTATCAAATAAAATAACAATATTAATAGTAGGCACCTGGCATGTTTGATGACTTCTACTCATTCCAATGGTAAGATTTTTAATTAAACCATCTATTTATAAGATTAATTTAAACCATTTTCTGAAACTACAGCTTAGATTCATAAAAATAAGTCATATGCAGCTGTCTGATTCTTTTGAAAGATTTTTTTTTTTAAACAGAGCCTCACACAGTTCCCTAGGGTAGGTAACCATGGTGTCAGCATAGCTCACAGCAACCTCAAACTACTGGGCTCCAGAAATCCTCCTGCCTCAGCCTTATAAGTAGCTGGGCCTATAGGTGCCCTCTATAATGTCTAGCTAATTTTTGCATTTTTAGTAGAGATGGGATCTTAGTCTTGCTCAAAACTTTTGAGCTCAAGGGATCTTCCTGACTCAGTTTCCCACAGTACTAGAAATACAGGCATGAGTGACCACACCCAGCCTGAAAGAAAAAAATTCTTATTAAAAAATAGACTCATTTTCCCACACATTTCACGTAAGTGTTGATGATTACACAATTGTTGAGTTGGCTATTACTAATCTCTTGAAAATGTTTTGTATCTTAATAGTTCTATAATACTTGGGAAAATAAACAAATGAAAGCTGGAAGTACGGGAAGAGAGTATAACACTAAAAATACTAAAAGGATTTATATCTATATCAGACAGGAAAGGTATTAGCAAACTCATTTTTATTAACATTTTTTGTGATGTATATTTAATCTCTGGGATAATATACAGAGTTGGTCAGAAATGTATGCACATTTTAAGAGATGTTATCTATGTATTACTTTTCAAAGTTGAATTGAAGGTACTGTTACTGGTCAAGTCTACCTAGACATGCCACATACATCCATCATACCTACAATTGATACACTTTTGGGGAATGATCAATATACCTTCCAAGAGACCTCAAGTTGGGGGGAGGGGGAAGGAGGAAAAAGAGAAAGGGAGGAGGGAGGAAAATTGGTAAACTCTCACCTAATGTGCACAATATATGGGTATACACCACACCCCCTGGAGGAAGGGCTTAACTACAACTTGAACTTTACCTTAGAAATGTTAGTAGAGTAAGCCAATCATGTGTACTCTCATATTCATCTGAAATTTTTAAAAAAATCTCTTAAAATGTGTATATATTTTGTTGACTCATCCCTCCCCCCAGTGTATTTAAATTCCTTTCCTATTAAATAATCTGGTCTTTTCAAAATTGCAAATCTGCTAAGTGTTCAGAATTTTATAGCATAGATCCTGCATGAGTTTGCTAGGGTTTCCATAACACAGTATTTTTTTTTAATTTTTATGAAATCATAATTGTGTACATTAGTGCAATCATGGGGTACAATGTGCTGACTTCATATACAATCTGAAATATTTTCATTGAGCTGAAATATTTTCATGGCATTTTCTTAATCACTATATGTAGACATTGGTATTCTGCATTTAGTAAGTTTCACCTATACCCTTCTAAGATGCACCATAGGTGTGATCCCACCAATCTACCTCTCTCCACCCATCCTCCCCTCTCCCCTCCCCTCCCTTGCTCTTTTCCCCATATTCTTGTGCTATAAGTGGGTTTTAGCCTTCATACGAAAGCTATAAATTAGCTTCATATTAGGGCTGAGTACATTGGATACTTTTTTGTTCATTCTTGAGATATTTTGCTAAGAATATGTTCCAGCTCCATCCATGTGAACATGAAAGAGGTAAAGTCTCCATCTTTCTTTAAGAATGCATAATATTCCATGGTATACATGTACCACAATTTATTAATCCATTCATGGGTTGATGGGCACTTGGGCTTCTTCCATGACTTAGCAATTATGTATTGGGCTGCAATAAACATTCTGGTACAGATATCTTTATTATGATACTTTGAGATATCATCTAACT